>RJWH01003103.1:83114-120918 GCA_004363575.1 Solenodon paradoxus
GGAGAGAGAGAGGGAGGGAGAGGGAGGGAGGGAGAGAGAGAGAGAGAGAGAGAGAGAGAGCGCAGAGACTAGAAACGGAACTAAAGAACTCAGGGCACACAGGAGCATATAGCACCCTAAATTCTCTAGTCACATTTTAAATGGCTTTGTACTAAACAATTCCACTTGTAGGACAGACTTCAGATGAGAGAAGGACCTGCCCACAGGTCCACAGTGAGCTACCAGGAGACTCTTGGCAGCACTGCCGGTGAGATCCAGAGACTGGAACCAGCTGATTGCATCCACAGAGAGTGCAGGGGCAGCTGAGCCAGCACTGGGCAGCTGCTGAGTGAATGAGGAGGCTCTCTCTGCACCTGCAGGTCTCCACAATTCCTCATCAAGTAAAAAAAAGTAACAAGCAAAAAACAAATGTGCAGAAGGTCCTAGGGGCATAAAAAAGATGGTTTGTGGAATATCTCTTTACTCCTGTGACGCTAGTGAGAGCCTGGGAACAGGAGCTGGGGGAAGACTCGTGGCTCCTGGCTATACCTGAAGCATTTCAAACTGCATTATATAGCCAACAAAGCTGTATGAGTAGAGGAATCAGAACACCTAGGAAAAGAAAAAGGTTCTCTCAGCCGTGAGCAACACAAGCAGACACACACAAAATTCCCTACCAACAGTGATCACTGCTCCCCCCACAGGCTTTATCAAATCAGCACTTTATAGAATGAGATCCGGGCTTCTCTCCCCAGGCACACTGACTGCAGGGTGCTCAGCCGCCCGCGTCCCTGTTCTCCACACTGATGTTGGCAGCAGCACCCCTCCACCACCTGCAACAAACAGAATGACTCGAGACAGGGCCAAACACCTCCGAGGGCAAATCACCCTGTTAGATCACAGGGACCTAGTGTGCAAAAGTGTGCCCTCGGTATGTCCTTCTGTCTCCATACTTAGTCATATTCAAAGAGTTATTTATGGGTAAATACTTACAAATGAAAGTAATTTACAAGGCTTATTTCAAATGTTTACACACGCACACACACACACACACACACACACACACACACACACACAGAGGTTGGCACTGGGGCTTGCTAAATGCTGAGAAAGCACATCCATCATTCTGTTTCTCCCCAGTAAATTGATATTGGCCATTTGTAACCAGGGAAATGGCCCTGGTTCTCAGCAGAGATTTAGGGAAAGAACAGGGCTTGTATTTGTCTTATCAACAGATAAAGACGAAAACACACTGTTTCCCTTCAGCTGTCTGTTCTTTGATAATTATTACCCCTGACCTTCCATGCCCTTGACAATGCCAACCAATTTTGCAAATGCCAACAGCCATCCCCTGATGACCCTGCTGCTCCAAGGCCAACTTGTGGCTAATGTCTCCATCCCCCTCCCTTCCTTAGGAGCAGATGGAGAAGCAGCTACTTCACATGCTCGGCTGTGCAGACTTGCACTTCTGCAGAAGCCCCAAGAGGGACAGACACACACCAAGAAATCATCAGCAGGACCAAGGACAAGCCCCAAGCCCCACTGAGAACTCCCTCTCACCTAACACCATTCACAAAAAGAATAGGAACAATGACTATCGTTTGGACACTTACTATGGCCCAGTGATTGTGCTAAGGACTTGACAGATGATTCCTTCAATGGATCCTCAAAACAACTCAATAAAGTAAGTATGATCATTATCACCCCATTTTATGGATGCACAAACTAAGACACAAGGAGCTTAAAACAAGATCACAGGTAAGGGCAGCATAAAGCCTGCAGACAACAGGTTCTCATTAAGTGGTGTCTACTATTCTAACTGGTATTATTTTATGATGAATTTCTATGTTCCTCGCCCTGCCGCCACAGTCCTCATCTCAGGACCTTGCACAGACTGTGCCCTCTGTCTGGATTCTTTTCTGAAATCTCCTAGTTCAAGCTGAAACTTCACTTTGTCAAAAAGACTTTTCTGACCCTCTACACATTCTCACCCTATTCTTAAACCTATTTTCGTTTCAACAGTCAGCTGTATTTTCTTGCCTGTCTCCTCTATTAGATGGTAAGTTCCATGAGGCAGGGACTAATGCTGGCCATGTGGTGGGACACAGCGGGTGGGACACAGCAGGCTTTCAATGAAACATGTGGATGCACGAAGGGAGGGGGAAAGGGGTAAACGGGGAAGGATGGGGTGTGGAGGGAGGGAGGGAGGGAGGGTAGGTAGGTAGGTGGGAAGATGGGTGGGAAGGAAGGAAGGAAGGAGGGAAGGAGGGAGGGAGGGAGGGAGGGAGGGAGGGAAGGAAGGAAGGAAGGAAGGCGGGAAGGTGGAAAGGAGGGAGGAAAGGAGGAAGGGTGAGTGAATAAACAAATGACTGAACTGTAAAGAGAGTCAGGATATATAAGATCAAGCATTCCAATCCCTTTCTCGTCTCATGGTTGAGGACAATAAAGTCCATGGAGATTATTAGGGTCAAATCAGATAGGATCGACTATCAGAATTTCATCAATTGCAGAAAATGGGGTCATTTCCAGGAACTGGAGGGCATGAGTTTCCAGCTGGGTGAGCCAACAGCAAGTTCAAGGAGAGTCCCCAACAGAGTATACCTGTTGGGTCAGGGCTCCACCCAACAGGATGTGTGCATTTAAAGCCACCCCAAGCACATTTTCTCCAAGCTTACGTTAGTCTGATTATCCCTTCACAAAGTCTGAAAAAAAGCAAAAAAATAAATAAAAATAAACTAAAATTCTTTCACACATCAACGAGCTGTAGTCTTTAGATTCAAAAATGCCCTTGCAAACCCACAGGAAACGCCGTTATGTGTATCATATCACAGCACGAAGTCCCCACTTCCTTGGGGGGAAGAATGAAGCCATCTGGCAGGAGTTTCTCTCAGCTCTTCCCTCCACCCCCTCCCTGCTCAGGGCTCTGCAGAGCTGTCACATGTGTCCCCACCCTCCACTCCACCCCCAGCCCCCTCCTCCCCCATCCATCCCAACCCAGTAGAAGCACCAAGTTTATCCTCATGGGTCTCCAGCCTGTTTACACAACAGGCTATACACTCAGGAGATGCTTTTATTATTTTTATGGTCAGCACCTTATACAGAGCCTGGCACACAGCAGGCACTTAGTGTTTACTGGATGGATGGATGGATAGGAGAGAGGGAGGGGTAGGGAGGGAGGGAAGGAAGAAAGACAGGAAGGAAGCAAGGAAGGAAGCAAGGAAGGGCAGACCTGGTTTTCAGGTGCCCATCCCAAACCTTCACTTGGTAGCTACAAGAGATGACCTGTGCTTACAAGTATTCTTTTCATTCAAAAGCTGCGTGTGTGTGCGTGTGTGTGTGTGTGTGTGTGTGTGTGTGTGTGTGCGCATGCGCGCATTTTACACCTGGCCCCAGATCACAAATCCAGGTCTATGTTTTACATGGCCTTCGCTTTGGCCATTTTAGCCACCTAAGCCACAGGGGTGCACCTGAATGAATATATATATAGATATATAATATATATATTATATATATATTTTTTTTTAAGAATATAATGAAGCATCATTAGAATAAGGCTATTTCTTCTCTAAGGGTCTTTGCACATGTTGGTCCTTCTGCTTGGAATGCCCTTCTTTCTCTTCTGACAAGGTTAACTCTATCTCTTCCTTAAGGCATCAGCATCAATGTCGCCTGCACAGGAAGACCCATTAAGCTTCCTGAATAGATACCCCACACATGCTCAGTCTTCTCTCCTTGACTTCTTTACCACTTCCTTTATATTTCTTTTAACCTGCAATCTATTTTCTTTTCATCTCTCTCACCCTCTGCATATAGGTTTGATGACGATTACAGACAAGATCTCTATAGGACAGTTTCCTCAGCACTAAGCAGAGTACCTGGATGTAGTATGTGCATAATAAATATTGATTGAATGGTTTAGTAAATCTATCAATTAACTCATCAAAAGGGACATGGGCCCCAAAAGGTAAAAAATATAACAGCTACATCTCAAAAGGTCTTTGGGAACAGTATGAAATAATGCAAATATCAATAGCAATTCATGGGAAATCAAACATTTTTTCAGAGAATTCTGGCTTTCAAACCTCAAAAGGCAAGACAGTAGATTGAGAGAAGGAAGAACTATAAGCTTGGAAAAAGCCATCTCTTGCAAAAATGCAAATAAGTTGAATTAAACCATCAAAAAGACAAAGATCCAAAATCTGAAGAAAAAAAGTCAAAATTCAAACATATGTGGTTCACCAGAAACGTGCTGAAAATAAAATGACACAAAATGAAAATGAAGAAATGGGAGAGTGGCCGTGAGTGGAAATATTAATATCAGACAAGCAAAAAGCAAAGCATGGGAATATTAAACAGGACCGAGATGGGGTTTTATATTTCTAAAAAGTTTATCAGTACAAGCAGGGCTGGAGCTCAGACCTGCCTGACTTCACAATGAAGACCGCACAGTTACCAAACTCTGCTGCCTACAGCATAAAAATGCATTCAAAATTCTAAAGCAAGTTTCTTTTGAAAATTACCAATACTACTTCTGGGTAAGAAGAAAAGAAACCTTGGCACAGGTGACCTTATGGGGACTAGGCTAAGTGAAATAAGTCAGAAGGAAGAAGACAAATACTGTAAGATTTCACTCATGTGGAATATAAAGAAACAAAGAAAACAAACAAAATAAAAACAAATCCTTAGGCTGCCAGCAGAACGCTAGCTAAGAAGGGGAAGAAGAGGTGGGAGCAGAGTGTGCACAGGTGGCGGACTGCTGGCATGAGATGGCCACTGGACACCTGGTGGACGAGGTGTGGCAGAGACACCATGAAGCTGCACATCTGAAACTTGCTGGACTAGGATTACTTCAATTTTTAAAAACTGTAATAAAAATAGACACGCCCTGGTGGTCTAGTGATTTAGTACACCAGATGTAGGCCACATACATCCCCAGGTCCCTGGTTCAAGACCCGGGGCTGGGGGTGGGGCGGCAACCAAGATGAACAACTAAATTAAAACAAACTAAAAAGTGCTTCTTCCTCCTCTCTCTCCCTGCCTACTGACTTTCATTCCTGCCTGCACCTTTCCTTTAAACATTTTTAATCAAAATAAGAACCAAAAAAAAAAAAAAAATTTAAATACAAAGATGTATTGAAAAAAACTATCATAGTGGGAAACTAACATGCTATCCAATCTTTGACAAACCAGTAAATATAATGAAAAGTACAGAAGGGTATTTAGCAAGAAACTAGGAAGATCATAAAACTGAGAAAAGAATGAAGAAAAAATCAGGAATTAATATATCGAGAAACAGACACAAAAGATGGTGACTTAAATGAAAAATAAAACAGTAATACTCTGGACAAGCTCATCAAGAATATGCTCAAAATAACAAAAATAGGAATGTTTCATTAAAAGAGAAAAAGGATAAAACTACAGATGGCAAGGAGATTTTTCAAATCACTACACAATCCTACACTGGTAAGTTCAAATTTTAATTAAATAATTATTACTGGAGAAACACCACCTTTGAAAATGTACCAATAATAATCATGGAGCAAATGGGAAAAAAATTATCAAACAACAAACCCCATGAAAGACACCAGGTCTAAAATCAAATAACCAATCCCATAAAAGGCACCAGGTCTAAAATATTGTTTTACATTGGTATAACAAATTCACTCAAACTTTTAAAAAACATTCTAAGTCCACTGCCATTTAGACTCTTTCTGAGTATTAAAAGAAAGAGAAGATAGGCTTCCCCAATGTCTTGATGAAAATAGTAAGAACTTATCAAATAAAGAACTTGTCAAAGATAGCAGACCAAAAGAGTAAACTACAAACCTATTTCACTAATAAATAGAAGCTCAAAGACCCTTAAAATAATGTAAATTTAACCCAGTAATACAGCAAAAGAATTAGGCCAGAATGCATCTAGAACAGGGGCAGATAGTAGCAATGAAGGTCATTATACTGTTTCAATGTTTCACTACAAGCAGGTATTTTTTAAAGCAACCATGTTATTCTCCGGTAGAAAACTAAATGAAAGATTATATCCAGTGATTAAGAGAACATGGAAATACCTATATGCTACATAGTGTAAATATTAGTCACAACTTCTCTGGAGAACAATTTGACAACAAAAGTCTTTTAAATGGCCATTCTCTGTTTCATCAGAAATTCTGATTTGGGGAATTGTGATGAGCTGACTACAATAACGGTCATAATTTTTCAATGCCTTCTGTAGCCCTGCCCTTTGGCAACATCCTCTCAAAGGAACTCAGGGCTTGGTCTCATCATATGCATTCTCCTATGGGACAGAAGCAAACTTGGCATAAACACAAACTTGAAAAGAGTTTATGTATCAGGTGTCTTCTTGCAACTCTGTGACTACCAGGCACCCAAGGCTGGTGGCTGAAATAGGAGCGTCACAATCATCCCAAACAACCCAACAGCTGATTGCAAACCCATGTGCAAGCCTAGCCTATAGCCAGAAGTCTCCCCCCACCCCCAAAAGAACAGCCTCGTCCAAACTGCAGACCTGCTGAACTCAGAAGATGTTGTTTTACACCACTAAGTTTTGAGGCGATTTGTTACACAGCAAAAGCTAACCAATACATGAACTTCTCCTTAGGAAATAATTCAGAAACAGTCATCCACACATATAGATACACAAAGATGGCCTTTCTAACAGTGACTAAATTGACAGTAAGCCACTTAACAAGGGCTCAAAAAAACAGGGTTGCTTAGAGAATTGTCAAGGAAAATCTATGCAGCTATTACAAATCCCTTATAGAAAAAGATTTGATATAGCAAAATAGTTATCACATGTAGTGCAAAGAGAATGCTATACAGCAATATTATCGTGTGAAACATTTTTTGTTAAAAAAAATCATGAAAAGTAAGTACCTCTGTTACAGGCATGGAAAGCAACTGGCATAACAAAAATGTTAAGGGTCCACCTTTGAACGTGACCATTTTTCCTTTGTTTTATTTTTCTCTGCTTTTCATACTTCCTGCATTGATCATAAGTCAGGGTTTGCAAACAGTCAACTGTGCCTCTTAGGGCACTGAACCTGGAACGTTCTGAGCCTCCTGAAGGCGACTGCTGAGAAGTCAGATAAGGGCTAATCCAGGCGCAAAGGTAACAAAGCATGGTCACTGCTCACCTAGCCGCAGCATGGTGGAGCAGCAGGAACAAGCAAAGGAAAGAGCTAGAATGACTGACCACCACGTTTCTAGCAAAGGCCTTCACACCACAGCCAACGTACTGACTCCTCGTCCAGCAAGGGTTCCTGGCTACTCCTTCCTATTTCTCAATCATCATTCTCTCCTCTAGCCTCATCCTCTTATATTTCCTTATTACCTTTCCCTGTAATACTCTTCATCAGATTTTCTCAGAGTCCCTCTAGAGGGAAGAGGAAGGGTTCAGGTTAAACCAGGCCTATATTTCAAGAATATGCATCAGATCATTCCCAATTCATCCTGAAGACTGAGTGAGCAAGGGATGCAGATTTCTAATCCTCTGAAAGGACAATGATGAGCCCATCCTATGTTAATAAGCTGGTTTCATTCACATGGTGTTGTGGAGATAGAATCTGACATCAGAAGACTTGAATAATAGTGTCATTCTGTGCTCACTTGATGCTGAATTACAGTTTCACTTCACCTCTTTGGGTCATCCCTTCTTCCTTTGCAAAGTAAGTCTAATCTACACCCTTAAACTATGGCAAGCTCCCCTAAGAACAGATGGTTTTCTCCTTTGTTCGGTGCTGTATACTATTCAGTACTCCATACATACATGCTGAGCAAAACGTAAGACTACCTCCCTTATACAGGGCTCCATATGAAGAACAGGGAAACGGAAATGTGAGCACTTTGTATGTAGCAATCCCATCACACACAATGTATATGCCAATGTTTTTTACTACTATGAAAGAGAAACAACATTGTCTTGGAAGTACCATGCTCGTCCCTTGACCTAAACGCTCTGGAGCTTTGTAAGACCAGGCTGGAGAATCACCGAAGTAAGAATTAAAGCTCATGACCTTAAAAAGACTTAATCCACCAAATTAGCTGACAGGGCTACCTAAAAGCAATAATTTTTTTCAACCAACCCTTGTTGTCAGTCCTTAAAGTCCAGGAAAGAAGGTGCAGAAGGGCAAAGAGGGTGCTATTTCACAACATTCTCACAACTGAAATGAATGGTAAGAAAAAAAAAGTAAGCTTTTCCAACACATCTGTCTACCAGCAATTAACATGAGTGTCAAAGACCTCATGAAAGACCTCTCAGGGGCTCCCAGTAACAGGTACATCTTTTTCAGTGAGACCAAGGGAATCATGTCACTGATTAACAGGCATTTGTTTCTGCAAATGTCTCCAGAAGATGTGGGATCCAGCCGTCTCCCAATTTACACACACTTGAAAGCTGCTGGTGACACAACTCTGGGAGGGTGTGGGCAGGGGCCTGTGGTTTTTCACACATTACACTGGAAAGGATTCTAACTGTACAAGAAGGTAGGTTGTGGGACACCAGCCAAACTAAACAGTGACAAATTCCCTTCTGGTCAGAGTCTACAAAATTTCTGTGCTGTCTTTGGTGAAAGCTCCTTTCTCTTTCACACACGGCTTCATGAAAATGGTCATCATTCATGTAACTGGACACTGGATCCTGTGCTGAAATCATCACCTCCAACTGGTTCCTCTAGAGAAAAACTCATGCCTCGTGCTTCCGTGTGGAGCTGGGGATTCTAGAATGAAAATAATAATCATACTCCCTGACTTGCTTCTATACTTCCTAGAGACAGGCTCCATACAAGAAATTGGACAGCATGTCTTGGGAAATGCCCATGAGAGACCCTGACCTTCAAGTATGTTTTCTATTATTTTAAAAAACAATATTTATGAGCACATGCTCAATGGGAAAAATTGAAGAACTTAGATAATGTACCTGCAAACACACACATACATAAACAAATATACAATATTGGTCATAATTTTACTGTTAAATATGTACAAATAAAAACATCTAAGAGCAATATCTTAAGTTCCTTCATTTTTTTTACCCCTAGGCAGACACGTACCATTAAGACAAATATCCCATTTCATAAACTTGACCATTTTTCCAAGGAAGGCAGCAAGTATTTTTCATGGCAGTGTCAAGAGTCTACCATATGCTTTAACATTATGAACCTATTGGAATATTTGGATACGTAAATATAAAGAGATATGTAACATTTGGATATGTAATATAAAGAGAAACATAATGGTCTTCTAAGCACATGTCTTCATATGCATCATTTCTTCCTCAAGTGAAGGTACTTTAAGTTAGAAAGAAGAAGTTACAAGGATAGGCTGCTGAAAGTTGTACCTTCCTGGATGTTGAAACCTCCTGAGAATAGACATGAATGCAGGGAGAAAGATTATGAATTGGGTCCCAATGTCTTCAATAAATGGGAGGAGTAAGTGGAGGTCTATAGACGAGGGTGAGGAAGCAGGAAAGGTGATTTACCATGAGTCTCAAAGAGGAGCTCTCAACAAGAGTGGGATCTCCAGGAAGCAACAATAGAGAACAAGAGTTCTGATCAGAATAAAGACTCCTGCCTCCAGAAATCTTCTTGTTCCTGAGGGGGATGATATCCCCAGGAGAAAGCTGGGGTCTCTTCAGGCAAGAGAAAGAGAATGTGTTCAGTAGAAGCCAGTTGAGGGGACACAGGGATGTCAATAAGAGCATGAGGAGAGTAAGGAACCAAGTTTGGCAGGAGAAGGCCTATGACTGGAGCAGCCTCTCAGCCCATGATGGAGAGTCACAAAGACAGGAAGTATGGCCGGAAGTGACCAGCTTCCCAGGATTCCTGGGGCACAGGTCATTTTGTTCCCAGAAATGGTTCAGAGCCCTGAGGCTTCAAAGAAGTGACAAAAGTATGCCCAGTTTACAAAGGCGTTCTGTTTGGGGAAATGGCTGTCACACAAGGTCATCTTCAGTTTTCAGAGCAAGAGAATAGGGCCTTGATTTAGGTGAAGAAGGACTCAAAGGTTCAAGGCAGTGTCTTGCAAAGACTAAGGGTATTAGGAGGTTTTCCAAGAGATGGCGAGGTCTACTTCAGGGAAATTTTTTCTTGAATCAGGCAATGAAAGTAGACAGTGAAAGGTCAGAGTGTTCCTTCTCAAACATGAATGGCCTCAGTAGGGATTTTCAAAGGAGTTATAAAATGGAGGACTCAACAGAATTTTCTAAAAGTGAAACAGGTTCATTCACTCAGTTATCCAAGTAAAGCATATGTATTAGGGTCTACTGTGTGCTAGGAATCATTCTAAATACTGGAACTAGACATAAGCAGATGAGTTTCAGCCCTCATGGAAAATGCATTGTTCATAAATAACAAATGAATAAATATTAAACAAAAGGTCAGCTAGTAATAGGCACTATAAGAAAGGGGAAAGGAAAGAGACTCTGTTGAGATTGTCCCTGGATAGATAAGAGATGAGAGAAAGTAATCAGAACAGCTGTGTTATACTCAGTAGTAAACAACCCTGAAATAAAGAAAGGTTTCTTTTTTTGTTCACATTGCATGTTCATACCAGGTCTACTGGGGGACCTGTTCTATATCTCCAGATTCAGATTGATAAGGAAGCCTGACCTCAAAGATGGCTCTGGAGAGTTGACAACCAAAAATGAAATGCTCTAGCATAAAAGTGATATATTTCACTTTGAATTACAACTCATTGGTCTGAACGACTCAGATGATTCTATCCGCCCAGGAGGTGTAACCCTACCATTGACTCCAAGGTCAAAACTCAGAAATATTTAGTGCAGAGTATTAGTGATGATGATGGATTGTAGCTAAGCAGATGAGAGAGGTAACTGTAGTGATAATTAACACTGATCTAGCATTATAATGAGCCAGGCACCACACATGCTGACCTGCATAGTGCCGGTGACAGGGAGGTGGGCTGTATTGCTGTGTCCTGCACTGATCTCACTCTAGCTGCGGAAGTCGAGGCAAAGAGAGGTGGGAAAACTTAGCACATGGTGTGTGGCAGAGTTCAAATTTCAACTTAGGCTGGATAACAAAGTCCATTCTCTTAACCATGACACTTTGCTGAATGCGGATAGGGAATGGCTGGGTGGGTAGATGGACAGATGGATGGATGGGTGGTAGATGGACGGATGGACAGGTGGGTGGATAGGTGCGTGAGTGGATGAATGGATGGGTAGATGGTGGATGGGTAAATAGGTGGATGGGTAAAGAGATGACCAGTCATGTTGCCTGGTGACAACCATTTACTAAAATAAAGAGAGAGAGAGAATCTGACTCATGCTCCACCAGAAGAAGGGGGACTCACACATTTGCAGGTCACATTCATCCCACCCATTTGGGTCATCTACTTATGTCACGACTTACATTTCAACAACACCAGCTGTGGAAAAGCTGTCCTAGAGTTCTAAGCACAAGACCAGAGGTCTACACAAAATACAGTGTGTGCTCACCAATGAAACCCTCTAGTTAACAAGCATGACACCCAGTCCATAGACAGAAGCTCCTTCCTGACAGCTGGAGAAGAGTCATGTCTATTGACAAAGAGAGTCTGGCCCAGGCTCATCCAGGGGAGCCCAGAGAGGCTGTGGTTGAGAAAAAGCAGACATGTCTAGAGCTGTGGAGGGAAGGGAGACCAACTGGCGGTCATAGAAAACCAATGGCGTCTGAGTCAGAAACAGTGGGTTTTGAGGGTTTCCCTTTTCCTGGCACCAGCACAGGCTTACAATGGTAAACGGTGGTGACCCAGCAGCATTTTGCTTGCTAACAACATTCAGTTTCCTGGATCAGGAGAATACAGAAAGGGAGCAAGGACACCAACCTTGGTGCTCCAGCCCAGGACCGCTGGATCCTGTGGCCTGCTCCTGCTGTCATGCAAGAGGGCCCATCTTCTCCCAGAGGAGACTTCGTCTGCCAACTCATGAAGCCAGCAGGCCACTCACAGAGCTCTGCTGGAGCTTCCTTTAGCTGAGCCAACCTGTGCCTTCCACCGTCAGCCCACAAGTCTCACCAACTCAAGAAACTTAAAGGCCACTCAGACTCAGCACCTTTCTCAGAGGCAGGATGAGTGGAGAAACAGGGTCTATTGACACTTTAGCCACCAAGGAGAAAGCACCTGCCTGAAGGTCTCCACTAGTTAGAATGGGAAATGGGGCAGAGGGGCTGGCACCTAAAGGAGAGACAAGAGGAAAGGAGTCAGGCTTTTGTCATTAGCTGTAGATCCGGATGTGCTAAAGAAAAACACTGGAGCTGGGAACATCCCTGGGACCCAGGTGGAGGGAAAAGGGTCACACAACTATAAACCACAGGGCCAGGCACCCTACCTGGAGACGCATTCAAGAGCGCTATCTACCAGTCACTTGGAAAGCCTACGTGGTACTTGGGTCTGGAGATTTGTTCCGAAGTTATCTTTGAAAGGGAGTGGAGTAGAAGAATGGTCATGGCCCCAGGGATCCCTGGCTGAAAAGACACTTTCTTAAAGTCCAAGGCAACAGACAGAGAACTGAGTCAGGCTGGAGAGTAAGAATGTGGGAAGGCGAGGCATGCATCAGAAGAGACTTTGTGGGGTGCCACAGGGGGAGAAGGGGAATGTGGAGCATGAGGCATTAAACAAGAACAGCGCCGCAGTGAGCAGGGTACTTCTTCACTGAGCATCTACTGAAGCCATGAACTCTGTTCACCCTTAACAGTTATAGTCCACCCCTCACAGTGACTATCACAGATAGATGAGGTCGAATGCCTGTTCCAGATCACCCGGGCTGGAATTTGAATCTCGCTCACTCTGTCACATTCCAGAGCTGAGTTTCCTAGGAAAGCAGAACTAAGGCACAGAACCAGGCAAGAGAAGCCTTCATCCCACTACAAATCAAGGTGAACCCCCTGTGCAGAGCCAACCAAGTGTCCACAAACAGCACAGACAGTGACAGGGACTCTTTGAGTGTAAGATTTAACCTCAAACCTAGGCTCCAGGACTGTGAGCAAATCTGCCAACTTCTCAGACTGTGGTTTTCCTATCAACTTCAATATAGGAACAACAACCTACTTGTCTCAAAGGGATGGTTTAAGTACTAAAAGAGGAAACAGATGCAATGTTATTAGCCCAGTGGCAGCATATGGCATTCAATCAATGAGCATCAGCTGCTGTTCAGGTTACTGGTATCATAGATGTCAGGCCTGCTGGTGCCCAGGACAGAATGAAAAAGGGAGACACTCAGACCATGGCTCCTGTGCAGCAAGGTCAATCTGGGGGAGCTCAAGAGGAACAGAAAGGTCCTAGAAGGACATCCAAGGACACTTCCCCATCAGCTCCCTGGTGTCTGAAATCTACCCCTCCCAGCACACAGTGTTTTTGTTTCCTGTTTAAAAGCAAATCCAGCATAGACAAAAGGTCCACACAATGGAGGAGTGGGTGGCCTGGGGGCAGAGTTGAGGGTGAACTTGGAGTGCGAAGAGGAGCCGTGGAGGAGTGGGTGGCCTGGGGGCAGAGTTGAGGGTGAACTTGGAGTGCGAAGAGGAGCCGGGAAAGCTGTGCAGAGTGACAGAAAGTCTCCAGACTGCCTAAGAAACATAGGATTGATGGGGCTAATTAAAAATAGCATAATTATTAGTACATGTCATTCTTAAAGAAATAAAGAGAACAGGGAGGGAAGGTTAACGTCACTGGGCAGCACCTGGCACACACCCCCTAATGGACAGCATTTATCATAACAATAATATTGCTATTAGTATTATGATTCCTTTGAGTGATACTTTACATGTGTCTTGATTCCTGCAGGCAGGAAGGAAAGCGAGTAGGCAGGCAGGAAGAGAGAGCAGGAAGCAGCATGTCATTTATTTATTTTAGTTCTTTCTCATGGTTGCTCCCCCACACCACCCCGGAACCTGGGTCCTTGGGATGTGTGTGGCTTGTGCTGGCCAGAAGTGGTAGACTTGTGCACCAGACCTAAAATGTATTACCTTATGTAATCTCCACAGTAACTCCCCGAAAAGTAGGTATTGTTACCATCATGAGTTTGCTGCTGAAGAAACTAGAGTGCAGAGAAATTAGCCTGCCCAAGACTGACCCTGCATCTATTAGACTCAAATGCAGGTTTGCCTCACCCCAGCACCCCTGCACCAAACAACTACTCTCCTCTAGCCATCAGTCATCATTTCCTGAAGAGACGAGTGACAAGCCCACTGACAGGGCCTGCAGATCATCTCAAAAGAAGAGGATTGCCCTGTTCCCAGGATGAGAGGGTCAATCAGAGGTTAAAAGG
This sequence comes from Solenodon paradoxus, assembly GCA_004363575.1. Lineage (NCBI taxonomy): Eukaryota > Metazoa > Chordata > Mammalia > Eulipotyphla > Solenodontidae > Solenodon > Solenodon paradoxus. The sequence continues at coordinate 97,372 of RJWH01003103.1, forward strand.
GGGAGGCAAAGAGGAGGCTCCCACATTTCTAGTGAAGCGTGTCAAGAGGACTGTGGGGGGACTTGGGCTGATCTGCCTGGAACGGAAGCTGCCAATGTATGACAAATGCTAGTTTCCTGTCCATGGGTCTGTGATGTGGGGAAGTCAACAGGACTTCTGAGAGATTCTCTTACATCAAGAAGGCTTTTGCTGTTGGAAGAAGACACAGTGATGGAACACAGTCGGTGCCAAGTTAGGGTTCAAATCCTAGTTCCATAACCTTGAGTTACACTGTCTGCACCTGTTTTGTCACCAATAACTGCAGATACAGTAGCCACTAGTGAGATACAGCCACTGTGCAAAGAAACCTGCTTCGTTCAAATTGAGGAGAATTGTTAAGTGTAAAATGCATCCCAAATATTGAAGACTTCATATGGAAAACCAGAAACTATTTCATTAATAATTATGCATTGATATGATAGTACTGTGGTATAATGGGCTAGAGAAAACACTCTCTAATTTAGCTTCACTTGTTTCTGAGTTTGTATAAGTGGTTACTTAGAAAATATTAAATTACATATGTGGTTCGTATTATATTTATATTTATGGCTCATACCTATATTTCTTTTGGACAGCACTGACCTATAAAATGCTGTCATGGGGCTGATAGAAAGTTCAAAGAATATATCTTATGTGAAGTGTACCGGACATCCAGTTTTGTGCTCATTTGCCTCCCTTAGCTAACAGCTGATTCCTGGCAGGTCCTTTCAACTACCCGTCTGCCTGTGTCTCTCCAGATAGATCGTGCCTCTCTCACCTGGATGTCTACAGCTGTCTCCCGATTCGTCCTCCTACATTCACTCCGGCCACCCCACAACCAGCTCTCTACTCAACGATGAGAGAAGTTTTAAATACAAATTCTATCTGCCCATGCCCTACCTAAAACCTCCAGTGGACTCCCTCTCCGACCAGAAGCTCCTCCTGACCTTGAGGTATTATGTGGCCTGGCCCCTTACCTCCCATCTGCCCCTCCACCCACACCCACTGGCCCCCAGCTATGGTTTCCTCCTTATGCCTTTGCATCACTCATCCAGGGCCAGAAGGGTATTTTCTCCAGTTCAACATGACTAGCTCTTTCTCATCTTGTGGTTCTCAAGTCACAGGTGACTTGATTGAGGTCATCTCTATCGAAGGCAGTCACTCACCACATCACTCTTCTGCTTTCTCCTGGTCCAATGCAGTCATGACATTTATCACAAATGAACTTATCCCGCCTTTCCAATTTGCTTCTTGGGTATGGTCTGTCTTCTTGCTGGAATATCAGCTCCATAAGGGCAGAGATCCATCTCGGTCATTCTATCTCCACGATCTAGTTTTGTGATTAGAAGAAGCCCAGTGCCCAGAAAAATGCCAAGTGAATATGTGGATATATGCGCTAGAGCGGTGGAGGAAAGCGACACCAGTTCCCCAGAAAAGTCAGCCCAAAATGCTCTCACCTTCAGCCACTCTACTTCTGGGTGTATGTGCAAATGAACTGAAATCAGAGTCTCGAGGAGACATCTGAACACCCATGTAACCAGCCTCATAACTGACGGCAGTCAAAAGACTGAAGCAATTCAAGTATCCATTGCCACATGAATCAATAAGCAAAATGTACTATATGCATAAACAGAAAATCATTCCGCAAAAAATGGAAGGAAATGCTGCTGCATGCCACCATGAATGAACCTCAAATGCTAAGTGAAATAAGTCTATCACAAAAAGACAAATTCTGTATAGTTCCACTGACATCGGCTCATAGAAAGACAAAACAGAACGGTGGCTGCAGCGGCTGAAGGGAGAGGAGAAGAGGGAGTTGTTTCCAGTGGGGGACACAGCTTCAGATTTACAAGATGAAAAGAGTACATACCAATGTGGATACACTTCACACAAATGACTGTACTCTTAAGAAATGGCTAAGATGATAAATTCAGTGTTTTTACTATTACTACTAAAATTTTTTTAATGTATTTAATACAATCTCTACCTATATCAGGGAGGAGAAAGGAAAACTCTAGCTAAATTAGCTAAAAGAAAGGGGCTATTAAGGGAAGTGACGCTCCAGGAGAAGAGGAGTGAATGCAGGGCCCCATTAGCTGCCCCGTCCATTCTTTAATGTTCAGCCCGGGAAGACGGACACAGAGTCCTGGGCCTGGGCCCCCAGGAACATCAGGGGGAGTCAAGAGGACAGGCAACACTCCTGGTAGCATCATCCTTCTAAAGACTCTAAATTCTGCCCTGAGGACCTAACTTGGGCTGCAGGCCCATGATGCTTACGGGAATGCTGCTTACCACAGTGAGAAATGGGAACACCTTCAGGGTCAAGGCAGTCAAGCCATGCAATGGAGACTAAAGAGGCACATGACAAAATGGTGATAAAATGTGAACTGAAATGGAGGTCCTATGTGGCCTCAGTTGTGTGTGAGAGACAGAGACAAAGAGAAAGATATATGCGAAGTATTAACACGAGGATGGCATTATTTGCTTTCTCTGTGTTTTGTAATGTTTTGTGATGAATATGCATGGCTTCTACAATGAACAAGAATTACATTCAAGGAGAAAATACGGCATACAATTATTTATAAGAAACCCTAGGAGTTCCCAATGAAAATTCTAGTACCCTAAGAGTCAAATTATAGCACAGAAAGAACCCCCAGTAAGGAACAGAAAATACAAAAGTTGAGTTATATAATTCAGAAAGGCCTGCAGAGACTGCCAGATACCCACAGAGACTCAAACAGACCTTTTGGAACTCAAATCAGGGCAGAGAAAACACACACACAAAGTAATAGGACCCATTCAGAGATGAAAGATTAGATGTGCAGAAGCATGGAGACAAGAGTCGTTGAAGAAAGAGGAGGCTGGAAACAATGGGGAGTCTTTCAGGTACCCGTGTCAGCTTTGCGGGGCATGAAGGTTGGTTCTCAAAGCTCCCCACAGTCCCTTCTAGGGAGTCCCTATAATTAAGCTAATGCTGAGAAGAAGGAGCCCTCCTATTTAGATGCCATCTGTGTGAGCACAAGAGGTGAGTCAGGCAGCCCCTCTAGAATGGAAAATACCCAGGAACTTGCCAGCTGACCCAGCTTCCACAGCGATATCTGAACTGGGGGTGGGGATGCACATGCTGAATCTAAAAGCAACATTCTCAGAGGTGGGGACAAATAACAACAAAAATAATAAACACTTTTAGAGCATGCTTTATACATCAGCTGCTGCTCTAACTTTATTCATAGATAGATAGATAGATAGATAGATAGATAGATAGATAGATAGATAGATGCTCATTTAATCTTCTCAACAACTCAAAAAAGATCATTATCCCCATTTTACATATGGGAAAATGGAGGCACAGACAGGTTAAGGAACTTGCCCAAGGTCACAGAGTTAATGATAGAGCCAGGATTCAAATCTAGGAAGCTGTGGCTCCAGAGACTATACTCTGAACCACAACCCTATTGGGACATCCAAAAGATCAGATCACAGAACAAGCATGTCTCCCAAATTACTTTGTCATCTATTTGTAGGAGATTCACCTCAAGGAGAAGCTTACAGGGAAAACCTCATGGTTGAATATTTACGCACCCATTGCAAACTATGAAAACAACCCAAGCTTACTGGAGACACCACTTTCCTTCTTCCCACCTCTACTACATTGGTGCCTGGTCCTCAGTACTCTCTACTTACTAGGTTCTCACAAAACATGACCACCAGCTCTCCCCAGGGACCCCTCAACCACTATACAACATTACCTCTTAAGAACAGACTCCGCATGCAAAGTAACAAGTCAGACCGTACTCTCCACCCGCCGACTGCAGGACCTGCAGAGAGCTGCTTAATCTCTCTCCACACCTCCATTCCTCTGTCTAGTAGAAGAGGCATATCAGGATTCAAGTTGATACTCATTACTCACAGATTCTGTATTGACAAATTCACTTCTGCTAAAATTTACTTGTAACCCCTAATCAACCTCACGGTGCCTTCATGATCATTCTAGGACACACGCAGAGTGCTGAAAATATTGAGTCACTCAACGCACATGTTCCCAGCTGAGATTGAAAACGGCAACATGCTGCCTTCTTGTTTCCGTTTTCATGATGTAAACAAGTATTCTTTTTGCTGTGTATTTAGTACCACCTTTTTAAAATTTTTTGTGCTTTTTATTGGAAACTTCACTGCTCACAATGGCCCCAGAGAAAAGTTACAACAGACACCTCAGAAGCACAAAGCATCACACAAGACTACTACAAGCAGCTAATATGCCAATAAGCTGGACAACTGAGGGGACATGGACAAATTTTTAGAAACATACGGCCTACAAGACTGAATCAGGAAGAAACAGAAAACCTGACCAGATCTATCACAAAGAAAAGGAAGAAATAATCAAAAGTCTCCCCCAAAATAAAAGCTCAGAACCAGATGGTTTTACTAGTGAGCTTTACCAAACCTCCAGAAAAAAATGAATAGTTATTCTTCTTAAATCTTCTTAAAAACTGAAGATCAGGGAACATTTTCAAAACTTTCTATGAGGTCAGCATTACATTGATACAAAAAGCATACAAAGACATCACAAAAAATTAACTTGCAGACAAATACCCCTGATAAACATAGATACAAAAAATCCCAACAAAATAATAGCCAACCAAATTCAATAATACATCCATCATGACCAAGTGAGATTTATGCTGAGAATGCAAGGATGGTTCAACATATGCAAATCTATTAACATAATACAACACATCAACAAAAGGAAGGAAAAATTATATGATCACGTCAATAGGTGAAGCATTTGATGAGATTCAGCATCAATTTAAGACAAAAAAAAAAAAACTAGGTAAAATACGAATAGCAGGACTGTACCTCAAAATATTAAAGGTCATATAAGATAAACCCACAACCAACACCATACTCAAAGGTGAAAAACTGAAAGTGTTTACTCTAAGATCAGGAATGAGAAAAGGGTGTCCACTCTTACCACTACTTTCTAACATTGCATTGGAGGGTCTACTCAGAACAATTAAGAAAGAAAAAGAATTTAAAGGTTTTTCAAATGAAAAAGAAGTAAAATTATCACTTTCTATATATAACAGGGCAATATATGCAGAAACCCTAAAGACTCCACTAAAAAAAATTAGAATAAATGAGTACAGTAAAGTGGCAGACTACAAAATTAATACACAAAAATCTGTTCCATTTCTATATGCAAACAATGGGACAGAAGAGAAAGAAATTAAGAAAACTATCCCATTTACAATAGAAACAAAAAAATTAAATACCCTGGAACAAATTTAACAAGGCACATGAAAGGCCTGTACAATTAAAACTGTAAGACATTGCTAAAAGACATAGAGAAAGACAAAAAAAAAAAAAAAAAAAAAAAAAAAAAAAAAAAAAAAAAAAAAAAAAAAAAAAAAAAAAAAAAAAAAAAAAAAAAAAAAAAAAAAAAAAAAAAAAAAAAAAAAAAAAAAAAAAAAAAAAAAAAAAAAAAAAAAAAAAAAAAAAAAAAAAAAAAAAAAAAAAAAGGAAAAATAGTCTATGCTCATGGTTGGGAAATATTAACGTTGTTAAAATGGCCATCTTATCTAAAGCAGTATACAGATAAATGCCGTCCCCATCAAAATTCCACTGGCATTTTTCAAGGAAATAGAACAAAAAAATTAATTTGTCTGGAATCACAAAACACCCCAAATAGCCTAAGTCATGAGAAAACAACAACAACAACAACTAGAGGTATCATATGCCCAGCTTTTGAACTATACTACAAAGCGATAGTGATCAAAACTGTATGATACTGGAATAAAAACCGATACACAAATCAGTGGAATTGAAGTGAGTCACCAAAAACAGACTCACAGTTATAGTGAATTAATTTATGACAAATGACCCAAAAGGGAGGAAAAGTCTTTAAAATAAATGGTCTTGGAAAAACTGGACAGTAACATGCAGAAGAATTAATCTAGACTACTCTCTAACACCATACATAAAAACTAATTCAAAATGTATTAGACTTGGATATAAGATTGGAAGCCATAAAATATTTAGAAGAAAATGTAAGCAATATGTTCCAAGGCATTAGCCTAGAGAGGTCTTTGGGGACTCAACTCCAGTGACAAGGGAAACAAAAATAAGCAAATGGGACTCCATCAAGTTCAACAGCTTCTGAACAATGAAAGAAACCATCACCAAAACATCCTACTAAGTGGGAGAAGATATTTGCACCACATCTGACAAGAGCTTAATATCCAACTTATAGAAAGAACTCATAAAATTCAACAACAGACAAATAATCTAATCCAAAATGGGCAGAAGATCTGAATATTTCTGCCTTCTGAACATTTCTCCAGAGAAGATATACAGATGACCAACAGGTATATGAAAAGATGTTCTTCTCTGGTATCACCTAACACCTGTGAGAATGGCTATTTTATCCAAAAGACTTTAAACAACAAATATTGGTGAGGATGTAGAGAAAAGGGAACACTTTTACACTGCTGGTGGCAGTGGAAATTGGTGCAATCATTCTGAAGATTCCTCAAAAAAGTGAGAATGGAAATTCCATAGGATCCCACCATTCCACCTATTTACCTGAAAAACACAAAAACACTAATTCACAAAGATATATGCACCCCCGTTTATTGTACCATTATTTACAATAGCCAAGAATTGGAACCAGCCAAAGTGCCCATCATCAGATGAATGGATGAGAAAGAGGTGATATATATACATACAATGAAAAACTATACCGTCCTAATAAAAGATGAAATCCTGTCATTTGCAACAAGATGGATGAAACTAGAGAGCATTATGCTAAGGGGAAAAAATCAGAGGGAGAAATAGAAACAAAGCAAACACACAGACAAAACAAAAACTTGTGAAAAGTGAGAACAGAATTGAGGTTACCAGAAACGACAGGGTTGGTAGCTGGGCGCCAGAAGTGGTGGGGTTCAATGGACAGTGATGGAAGACCACTGAAAATTTTGTGGCAGACATGGTATGCGATCCTATATTTGATAGTGAACCTGAATATCCAAATTTATATTATTCTGTATATCAAAGTTACCTCAATAAAAAAACTAAAAATAAATAAATAAAACGGCCCCAGAGGGTTCCTAAGTGTAAGAAGACTACAGTAGGTCTTCGAAAGAAAATATATGTATTTGACAAGCTTCATTCAGGCATGAGTTAGAGTGCTGAGTCATGAGTTCAATGTTAATGAGACAACGATAGATATTAAAGTATTTTTAAACAGACATACATAAAACACAGTTATATGTTGGCTGTTAATAAAAATGTCATGGCCAGAGGCGCTCAGGGACCTAACCTCTTATTTCCCCTAGAGCAATGGTTCAGTAGTCACCAATTCAGTGTTTGTAGTGACTTTACAGACAATACTGCCAATAATAAGAATTGACCTCTACATCACAGGACAGCCAGTCTTAAATACACTGATACCATTAAGGCACTTAGAATAGTGCTTTGGCAATACCGTCTCTGTAGACATTCTCCATTACCATTTATACAGATCTGTGGCTTGAAGGCTGATAAAGTGAAAGAGCACTAGTGCCCCCACGGAGAACATTAAATTGATCTGAGTCCAATGGGACAATTGAGTGGCCCAAACAAATATTCAGAAAGAGAGCTTTGACGGCAAGACACACCATTGATGAGAAGCTCAGAGTTACTAATTGACTCTGGGTGGGGGGCAAGAAGATTCCAAGGAACATCCATGAGATTCATCCACCTAGAAACCACTCCCATTGATTTCCCTTCTCACCTTCCCTTGAGGAGCATTGCATCGGGTCTTGTGGGGTCAGGACCCATCATTCCGGGATGGTCATGTGACTCAAGGGAGACCAGTCAAAAGCTCCCTCCCTGAGTTTTGCATCTTGGACAGTTATTTATCTCGTCTTCAGTATCTTGAAGAAATGGATCATTAGGTCCTGCTTCCTCAACCCCACAAGTTCTCTGGTTCTAGAATTTTCTAAACCCTAATTCTTCATCTTGTTCTTCACATTTCTGATTTCTCCCATATCCTTCCAATATTCTGTCTTGCTTAAGTTTATCAGAGTCTTTGTATGTTACTTAAAACCATGGGATCCTAAGATAGGAATTTTTAAAGAATAAACATTTTTCCATTCACTTTTTCCTGTGACTTAGAGCCTTAGGATAAAGGAAATTCCAGGGGTAACCACTTTCACCAACTGAACACTTGGGTGTTATTTTGAGAGAAGAAAGCAAAGCAAATGCATGGAACATCCTGGAGCCCTTGAATGACTTCAGTTCTTTAGGCCCCAATGAATTTCATACCAGGTTTCCAAGAGATCTCACAAATGAAATCACCAAACTGAGGGGCCCAGAAGAATTCTCAACAGCAAGATAAAGAGTCACAAATGTCATTCTGGTTGTCAAAGGATAAGAAACAAAGGATTCTGCAGACAAAAGAGCCAGTGCAGGGGAGAGACCTATCAGACTAACCTCATTTCCTTTTTGTGTGTTTTGCTTTTTGCTTTGCTTTGCTTTGGGACAGTCGCCTATCTGGTGGACAAGGGAAGTGTGATAGGTAACATGTGTCTGAAATTCAGCAAAGCTTTTCTAATTTGCTCACAAAAGTCTTTTGGAAATTCAGGAAAAGATGCTGTCATCTCAGACAATTTGATGGGTTAGTAACTTGTTAACTTTCTACAGTCAAATGGTTCTCTATAGCAGTTTGCCTTTGTGGCATTTATAAGTAGAATTGCTTAATGAAATTTTGTTGCCTATCTAGTGTCCCTTTCATCCTGTCTCTAGCCTCCCTCTCACTGTGGGATCCACAAGTAAAGGATTAGCATCTGTCTTGATCACCATTCTCCCACATTTGGCACTAAGCCTAGCATATAGAGGAGTCAAAAAAACTACTGTTTGAACAGGATGCATGGACCTAAGGGGGTTTATGCTTAGTGAGATAGACCAGTTAGAGAAAGATTGGCATCATGTGATTTCCCTCCTCTGTGTTACATAGAGTAATCAAGTGAGCAAATGAACTAAACCGAACAAAAATAGACTCGTAGTCTATACAATCAAGCGAGTGGTTGCAAGGGTGGAAAAGAGAGGGCAGGTAACTTGGGTGGAAGGGAACAGTTATATGGTGAAGGAAGAACTGGACTGGTGATGTGAGAGTGGCCTTTACTTTTAAGAAATATTTTTTAAAATTATTTAGTTGTTTATTTTGGCTCTCCCCCAACCCCCGCCCCAGATGGAGAATCTTAGTCCACGCCCAACAGTCTCAGCCACCTGAGCCACAAGAGCATGCTCCGGTGATGGTAAATTTGGTGTATTATATCAGATGTTGATTTATAATGATACACACCTCAAATTGATACAATGTTATGATACCATGTTCCTTCAATACAATTAATTTTTTTAAACTACTGCATGCAAGCATGTAGGAATGAATCACTGAATTTGTATCCACTTAGTGAGAGATCACTATAACAGTTTCAACTATAAATGCCTATAGGGTCAAGCCCATCATGAAAAATGAGGCAAATGGGGAAAGTAGAGGGTCTATAACCATCCACAGGAGTCAGCTACTGTAGTTTCTCTTGGTAACTAACGAAATGAAGAACAGGACTGCCTGTTATCATGATTTTTCCAAAGGAGTCAAAATGTAGGTATTTTTATTGTGAAATCCTAATTTTAAATAGTTTTTTAATTTAAAGAAATTTTTAAAAATCCTTTTCGGTGGAAGCAAAGCAGGTCTAAGGCAAGATTCAGCTTCTGGATACCCACCAGTGAGTTCTGCTAAAGAGGGGCCCTGACTCTTGGGCCTGAGTCCTATCTCAGTAGGTATTTTCATGAGACTTAGAGATGAGCTCCAATGTGTCAAACATTTGAAAACAATACATAAGTGAAAAGGTTAGTGGCCATGCTGGAGGCTGGAGCACAAGCTGAAACATATGCCACAGGAGGGATTAAACACAAGCAGATATAAGGTTTAGAAACACGACTTGGACTAAGAAGTTTTCAGATTAAGCACTTGTGAATCACTTAAGGATTTCATTATACAAAAAGCTCAGTGAGTCAGCGGTCTGCGAGGACTGCCAAAAATGGTTAATGATTTTAGACTAATTAGAGTATATTAGCTACATCAATGATTGCAAATTGGCCCACATATTGTTGTCCTGAGAATTGTTTTTTAGCTTTAAAAAATAAATAAATTATCCATGTTCTGAAATTAGATTTCCCATCAATATTCTCATTTCCTATCTCTCTTGGAAACAAAAGAAGAATCCAGCAATACCAAGCCTATGCTCCCACAGTGGCTTGAGCTGGGTAGTGGCCACCGCTCTGAGATGTGGCAAGCTCCCTCAGCTTTGCCACAGTCCCTCCACTCCCTCCATAGGGAGGGATCCCCATCACAAGACTGTCAATGGTTGACTGCAATCACACTTGGAATGTTATTTGCCCTAGAGTATACTTAAAGGAAAACATTCTTTTGCACCCATAGCTCTATGAAAAGAAGGGGAAACAATGGCTGTATCTAGGGGGCTTTACTCATTTAAGGTATCTGCCTCACTCCTGTAGGTATCTGAGTGTGTGAGCCTAATCTAGAACATGAGATAAAAGCTTTATCTCTGTTCAGGGATAGCACAGCCTACAGTCAAAGTGTGACTGCGATTTTGGAATCCATTACTGATAAGTGTACGGACAAGCTGGACAGATCCTAGAACTTCTAGTTCATATACCATGGAATTCTATGTTGCCAATTTTGTTCAACGTCTACATGTCCAACATAGAAAGACAGACATTGCTGGTGAAATGAGAAAGCTACAGAGCTGAATGCTCTGTAGCTTTAGTAAAGACAGGAGCATGTGGGTGTGTGTGAGCAGTGGTTATACACATAGGAGAGCAGTTTGCCCATCTAACCTTGAAGAGAGTGAAGCTTCCATATTCATTACAGTCAAAAATAAGAATAGGAAATGACCAGGTGGTTAACAGAGGAGGAAGTCAAGGATCCATAGTGATGAGAGGTAAGCGTGCTGGGGTGTGTTTTTTACAAATAATCTTTTTGGGCACACCCTGGGGGAGCAACAGTGAGGCCAATAGCTTCCAAAGGGGCACAGGACACATACTTCTGGGTTCAAGTCCCAGGTCCAGGGTGGGGGGGACAACCAGTGTGAACAACTAAATAAAAATAAAAATAAAATGTTTCTTCCTCTCTCTCTCTTCCTGCCTGCCTGCCTGCCTGCTTGCCTTCATTCCTGCCTGCACCTTTCCTTTAAAATAGGTAAATAAATAATCATCCTTTTGTTGAGACTGAGTGGAAGTGTGGATATAAGACCCTCAAAACCTAGGCAGCAGAGCAGCCTTGAAGCAGACAGTCTGCTAGGAACAGCCTCTAGCTGATGTCTCTGGGGAACTCTGCCCTTCCCTGGATGACATCTCTGACACCTACAGGGACAGGAACCCCACTACAGTGCCTTCCATTTCCAGACCCCACCCCAGCCCCAGCACAGTCAATGGGCACTTGATGCGGGGAGGGATAATTAGATTATTCTGGGAACTCGGAATTAAATCTAAGAGATGCTGTGTGTCCCCAGTGGTAAAGTGTGACTAGAGCGTGTCAGAGCAGCACTGCCCCTGTGCATACAGAGGCCAAGAAAGACAGAGAGAACAAGGCAGACATACAGGAAGAGAATGCATGTCCCAGAGATGGACGAAACATAGCTGCCTGTATTCCCCATGGTTTTCCAGCTCATCTCCCCAGTGTGGCTGGTGAAGCCCAACTGATTCTCCTGCCCTTGGCCACACCTGGGAAGCCCCACTAATGACACCAGCAGTCCACTCCGATGCTCGGGGCAGCAGGAAGGGCTTACATGTAAGCAGCACTTCATCTCCCTGGAAACTCTGAGAAACTGATAGCACCGAATCCCTGTCTTCTCCACCATGAGGAAACTGATGCAGCGTTTCAGTCACTTGCAGAGGCTGCCTGGCTGGGATGCGGCGGAGCCAGAACCGCCTTCAGTGGCCCTCCAGAGGCCGCACATCCAAATGCTAACTGTTCTACCTCTTGGCCTAAATTTGCTTGAGTGAATTTCCATTACTGATGACCGAAAAAGCCCTGATTGTGGCAGAGAAGCCCCATGGACAGAGGCAGATGCAGCCTCCTGGGTCGGAACCCTGCCAGGTCTTCCTGCGAAGCTGGCAACGAAGGAGTGTAGGGTGCTGCTGGCACGCAGCTGATAGCCACAGGAGGGCAGGGAGCCGCTCAGGGCTTTCACGTGCACTCTCAGGCGAGCACGCACCAAGCACCAGCCACCTGCCAGTTACTGTTCTGGGCACTGACAACAGCAGGCGAGGACGAGACAGGCAAAGGTCCTCTCTCCCAAAGCTTACTTTCTAGAAAGAGACATCCTTATCCTTTAGTCCTAGAGGGAAATGCCCTCACCATTTAAACAGGCATAGCTGCCATGAAAGAAAGCAAAAGGAATGTGATAAGAGTGTTGAAATAGTGAAATAGTGGTTATGTCCACTGCTTCCCACTGAGCACAGTCCACACACATCCCAAGGACCCAGGTTCACATCCTGGGGCCAGAAGGGACCACCAAGATGTACAACTGAAAACAAAATGCTTCTTCCTCCTCTCTCTTCCTGCCTGCCTGCCTGCTTGCCTTCATTTCTGCCTATACCTTTCCTTAAAAAAAAAAAAAAAAGTGTTGAAAAGGACACTTTAAATAGGATGAGTGGACAAGGCTTCTCAAGAGAGGTGACAACTGAACTGAGATGAAAGTGACTGAGCAGCCAGGGCCCTGGGAAGAACCAGAGAGGAACCCTTAGAGGACAAGCTGAGTGAACTCAAGGAACAGAGAGAGAGAGCACAGACACTGGAGCTCATATCCCTCTACAGCATCTATACAGGTGCCTGGGGTGCCAGGCATGTGAGAGAAAGGCACCCCGGCTTCAGTTCCTGCCCCCTAGCAGAAGCTAGGAAAGAGCAAGGGTGGAAGGTTGCAAAAATGGCCAGTTCTTCATTCCTCCTGTGTCCACACCTTTTGCAATGGGACTTTACAGCTCAGCTTCTCCTCTTGAGAGGTAGAGCCGACTTCCCCACTTCTGGAATCTGGCAAGGCCTGTGACTTATTTGGGGTGGACAGAATGCAGCAGCAGCGACCGGATGCCAGTCCTGAAGCTAATACTCAGTATTCTGGCTGGCAGTGTTCACAAATATTGGAAGCCTACCCAGCTGTCCTTCAAACCAGCCCAGGGAGTCTGTTGATGAGAAGACATACGGCACCCAGTCTCCCTAATGGTCCTAACATAAGTCCAAGTGAGGGAAGTCATCCTAGACCAGCTGGGAAACCTGCCAGCTGACCACAGACACAAGAGCGAGACTGGCCAAGATCAGCAAAACTACCCACCATGCCTGCAGAATTTTGTGCCATTTAGAGGGTCCTTTGTAAGAAAAGAAGGCACTAATTCATAACTCTGGGTAGATGTCTGAACACAGAGAAGCAGAGGACAGTGGGGACAGTTGGAGACAGTCCCTGAGACCCTGCATTGTGAGTGTCCTTGGCAGCCCTGCCAGAGTCTCTGTAGGTAGACCCTGACACGGCCCTTGGCTGAGGTCCTGAAGCAGCAACCGCTCTGACAAATCACAAGGAGAAACACCAAGTGGCTTCATTGAAAGGTTCCAAGTGAGCAGTTAGAAGGAACCTGTTCAGTCTACCAGGCTGGAACCAGACCTGGCTTGAAATCCACATGGCATTCAATCACATGTAGGTGGGCTCTGCTCCCCTTCCATTATTCTTTTAATCCTCCTCATGCTATCAAAGGAGAAAGTCTCCATTTAAGGCATATATGTTTTGATCACATTAATATTTACAAAACTCCCTTTGAGAACAAAAAGTGTAGAAGTTTCAAACTCAGATCCTTGTCAGCCAACAGCATGGAGCTAGAATTTCATGCTTTAATTGTGTTCACTGTTATAGTTACTATTTATGGGGATGCTGTTTTCCATTCATCTAGTGATGAAATTTTCTTGAAAATAAATGTGTTGAAATGAAAAAACAGACCATGCAAAGAAAAATATTTTTAAAGGACACACAGCACTCAAATAGCCACCATCATAAAGAGCAGAATGTAAAGGAAGATTGAATAAGGAACATAGGTAGCATTTAGAATTCTACCTGGTTCAAATTCCAGCTTAGCCAGGTTCCCAGTTTTATGACAGCATCAGTCATCTTAGGCATGGTAAAGATGCAATAACAAGCAACCCCCAAATTCTAGTGCCTTGTGCCAAGCAAATCTTAGTGCTTGCTCATGCGACACATTACTGCAGTTGTCTGAGGCTCTGGGGTTTTCTTCCATGTTTCTTTCACATCTCAGGATTCAAGCCAAGGAAACAGCCTTTCCTTGGTCTTGTGGTACAAGAGCAGAGCAAACTCTGTAAGAGTTGATGCTGAGAGGAAAGTTTAGCACACATGCTCACACCAGGCAGTGGGCATCACATGACCAATCTCCACAAAAATGTAACAGGAGGGATCTACTTCCAGATGGTGACTCGATAGGATGCACTTTCAGGTGACTCCTCGCAGACATCAAACAAAAAACAAAAAACAAAATAATCACCTATTTTCCTGACGCAAACACCAAGAAGCAACCAGCACTTCAGCTGGAAACGGATCAGCTGACGACTAACAGTGGGTGAGGGAACCTGGTGCAGTTCTCAGCTAAGCCACAGATTTGGATTTGGGCTGGAGCTCGGGAGTATCCAGACACACAGTGGGGTGGAGTCTAGGAATTTCAGTACTAGCTGCAGAGGCAGCAAGAGGTGGGCCCAGTGGGGCTAAGACATGGAACTACAGAGGGTCAACTTGGGAGGGGGTAAAAGGAGAGCCAGCGCACCGGGAGCTGAACTGGAGCCCGCGGCACTGAAATTGTTCTGGGAACAGCCATAACTGGAAATCAGTCAAAAAGTTCAAACCCCTCCCACAACCATTTCATGCCAGAGCATGGGGTCCACCAACCAGAAATCTCACCCACCACACATCTGCCCATCGGAAATCCCACCTATCGGGTGCTCCACCTTCTGGAATACAGCGAGAAGGCAGTCCCAAACATCAACACAACCTGCTAGTGTCCCCTTGTAGTCAGAGCCCAAACTGAAGGCTAATTGCCAATCCTGAGCAAGTCAAACCTATGCAACACCAGGGAAACCAAACCCTCAGAAGTATAAACAAAATGCTGAATAGAGCAAAGGCACAGAGAAATAGTCATCCCTCACTATATTGCAGTTCACTTATCATGGCTTCACTGTATCGTGGGTTTTTAAAAATATATATATCTAATTCTGTATCGTGGGATTTTCGCTATACCGTGGAATTTTGCGGTATACATATACTTCACTAGGGATTATCCACATAGAATTAATTGTATATGTTGTTAAAATTACATAGTTTTAAGAGTATAGAATGTGTTTATAAGAGTGTGGGAAAAGTTAAGAGTGTGGGAAGGGTTTACAGGAAAGTAAGAAGGGTTTATAAAGCCTTAAAATCTATATAAATAATAAGATAAATTATAACGCCACTACTTCATGGATTTTCACCTATTGCGGGGGTCTCTTGAACGTAACTCCCATGACAGGTGAGGGATTATTGTATATGTGAAATGATGGATCCAATCAAAAACCCAGGGGAAAAATCTGAATACAGTAGACATGTGTAAATTACCTGAAGAGAAATTTAGGGTAACAGTGATTAACATACCCATGGGAATCCAGAAATCAGAAAGCAAAGAGAAGAATTAAAACAAGACATTAAACAGGTAAGAGATACGATGGCTGAACTAAAGAACTCATCAGAGGAATTGAACAATAGGATGGATGAAGCTCCCAGTAGCATCAGTGATCTAGAAGATTGGACAGAGGAACTCAATCAAGCAAACCAGCAAAGAGATTTTGAAAAATTCAAAGAATAGAAAACAGCATTCAAGACCTCTGGGATAATATCAAATGGAACAATATTCACATCTTAGGGGTCCCAAAGGAAGAGAGAGAAAAGGGGGCAGAAACCATATTTGAAAAAATAGATGAGAACTTCCCCAATGTGAAGAATGAAGCAAGCCTCCAGGTCCAGGAAGCTCAAAGAATTCCTAATAAAAGAAACCCACACTGAAATACACATAGACACACTGTCATAAAAATGTCAAAAATACAAGATAAAGAAAGACTACTAAAAGCAGTCACAGAAAAATGTGTCACATACAGAGAAGCCCCCATAATACTGTCAGTGGACTTCTCAAATGAAACTCTACAGGTCAGAAGGGAATGGCATAATATATTCAAAGTGCTGAAAGAAAAGGATTTTCAACCTAGGATACTGTATCTTGGAAGATTATCATTCAGAACTGAAGGAAAGATAAAAACCTTTCTGACAAGCAAAAGTTAAAGGAGTACATCACCACAAAACTAGGTTTGCAAAAAATATTAAGGGATGCTCTATACAGCATAAAGAAATCACACAGAAAAACAGTATGACAGCAAATATTAAAAGTGGAACAAACATGTGGATAATTAGAATGAGTGGAAGACTAATATGCTTTCAAATAAAATTAGGTAGTAAACCTAGAACTGTGAATGCTAACTACAGGGTAACCTCAAAATACATCCCCAGGGAGAAAGCAAAGAAGAAAACAAAAGGTGAAATTAATCAAAACATAACTGCACCATCCAACCTAAAAAGAGAATGAGAACAAAGTCATCATCTGGAGCAACATACAAAGACAAATTATAAAATGACTAAGAAGCTATATATCAATAATTACCCTAAATCTTAATGGACTGAATTCATCAGTCAAACAACGTAGAGTGGCTGAATGGATTAAAAAGCATAACCCAACCTTCTGCTACATTCAGGAAACCCACCTTCTTCCAAAAAGATAAAGACTCAAAGTCAATGACTGGAAGACAATCCTACAGTAGAATGGCAACCTCAGAAAAGCAGGAACAGCTATACTCATATCAGATAAAACAGACTTCCATCTAAAAAGCATAACAAAAAACAGAGATGGACACTATATAATGATTAAAGGGTCAATCCAGCAGGAAGACATAATGTTTATTAACGTATATGCACCAAGTGAAGGAACATCAAAATACATAAAGTATTATTAGACTTGAAGAGAGACACTGACAGCAATGTAATAATCGTGGGGGGCTTCAGCACCCCACTTACAACAATGGACAGAGCAACCAGGCAGAATATTAACAGAGAAACAGCCTCTTTAAATGACTACCTGGAACAGATAGGTCTAATAGATATATACTGATCACTTCACCCAACGACTACAGATTTCACTTTCTTCTCAAGTGCTCATGGAACATTCTCAAGGATAGATCATATGCTGGGACACAAAACACTTCTCAATAAATTTACAAAGACTGAAATCATACCAAGCATCTTCTCTGACCACAATGGCCTAAAACTGGAAATCAACCACATAAAGAAAGCTGGAAGACTCCAAACCAATTGGAAACTCAACAATATACTCCTGAAGGACTCTTGGGTAAAAGAGGAAATCAAAGAGGAACTTAGAAAATACTCAGAGACAAATGAGAATGAGGACACACGCTACCAGAATCTATGGGATGCAGCAAAAGCAGTACTAAGGGGAAAGTTCATTGCAATCCAGGCCTATCTCAAGAAATAGGAAAAATAGCATAATTCTACATTTAAAACAACTAGGGAAAGAAGAATAATTAAAGCCAAAAATCAGCAGAAGAAAGGAAATAATAAAAATTCAAGCAGACATTAACAAATTAGAAAACAAAAAGACAATCCAGAAGATCAATGAAACCAAAAGTTGGCTCTTCGAAAAAATAAACAAAACTGACAAGCCATTGGCTAGACTCACAGAGAAAAAAAGGGAGAAAACTCTCATAACTAGAATCATAAATGAAAGGGGATAAGTTACATCAGATACCACAGAAATTCAAAACATCATAGGTGACTACTATGAACAGCTCATGCCACCAAAATGGACAACCTTGAGGACATGGACAGATTTCTAGAAAAGTATAGTCTACCAAGACTGAACCCAGAAGAATTGGAAAACTTGAACAGAACAATCATAAGCAAGGAAATTGAAGAAGTAATCAAGGGCCTCCCCAAAAATAAAAGCCCAGGACGAAATGGTTTCTCCGAAGAGCTCTACCAAACCCTCAGAGAAGAATGAATACCGATTCTTCTCAAGTTCTTCCAAAATATTGAGTAACAGGAAACTCGCCCAAATAATTTTTATGAGGCTAACATTACACTGATACCAAAAGTCAACAGAAATATCACCAAGAAAGAAAATTACAGACCAATATCTTTAATGAACATAGATACAAAAATTCTCAACAAAATATTAACAAACTGAATTCAGCAAGCATCAAAAAGATCAGCCATCATGACCAAGTAGGATTCATCCCAGGGATGCAAGGATGGTTCAATATATGTAAATCTATTAATGTCATACACCATATCAACAAGAGTAAACAGAAAAAACACATGATCATATCAATAGATACAGAGAAAGCTTCTGACAAGATCAAACGCCCATTTATGATTAAAAACTCTCCATAAAATGGAAATAAAAGGTTCATACCTCAACATAATAAAGGCCATATATAAAAAACCCATAGCCAGTATCATAGTCAAAGGTGAAAAACTGAATGCATTTCCTCTTAGATCAGGAACAAGGCAAGGTTGTCCACTCTCACCACTGCTATTTAATAATACACTGGAGGTCTTAGCCAGAGCAATTAGGTAAGAAAAGGATATAAAAGGAATCCGAATTGGAAAGGAGGAAGTAAAACTTTCATTATTTACAGACGACATGATTATATATATTGAAAAACCCAAAAACTATCAAAAAATTTCTAGAACTCATCAATGAAAACAGTAAGGTGACAGGCTACAAAATCAATGCACAAAAATTTGTCGCATTTTTATACACAAATAACACACTAGAAGAAAACAAAATCACAAAGAGAAGTTAAACAAATGAACTACCTGGGCATATACCTAACAAAGGAAGTAAAAGATCTATATACAATGAAAACTACAAGTCCTTCTAAAAAGAAATAGAAGAGAACACAAAGAACTGGAAAGACATCCCCTGCTCCTGGCTGGGAAGAATCAATATCATTAAAATGGCCATCTTACCCAAAGCAATATAAAAGTTTAATGAAATCCCTATTAAAACCCCACAGGCTTATTACCAGGAAATAGAACAAAAAATCTTAAAATTTGTATGGAACAACAAAAGACCTAAATAACCAAAGCAAATCATTAGAAAAGAAAAAAATAATAATCTGGAGGGATTACACTTTCAGACTTTGAACTATACTACAAAGCTACAGTGATCAAAATGATACGGTACTAGAATAATCACAGAGGCACGGATCAGTGGAACAGAACTGCATCACCAGAAACTGACCCACTCACATACAGTTAGTTAATCTACAACAAAGGAGCCAAAAGTTTTCAATGGAAAAATTCAACAAATGGTGTTGGTAAAACTGGACAGCCACATGCAAAAGAATGAAGCTAGACCACTTTAACACCATTCACAAAAATTAACTCAAAATGGATTATAGACTTGGACATAAGACCAGAAACCATAGAGCTCTTAGAAGACAACGTAGGAATGACTTTCCATGGCATCAGTCATAGAGAAGCCTTTGGGAACTCAACTCGACCATCAAAGGAAACAAAAAGAAAAAGAATCAGCTGGGACTACATCAAACAAAGGAGCTTCTTCAGAACAAAAGAAAACATCACCAAAACCAAAAGGAAACCTACTAACTGGGAGAAGATATTTGCATTCGATATTTCTGACAAAGGCTTACTATCTAAAATATACAAAGAGCTCATAAAATTCAACAACAGAAGAACAGACAACGCAATCAAAAAAATGGGAGGAGAAATTGGATAGACACTTTTCTGAAGAGGATATACAGACGGCCAACAGGCACATGAAATTATGTTCCTACTTACTGGCCATCAGGGAAATGCAAATTAAAACAACAATGAGGTATCACCTTATACCTGAAATACTGGCTATTGTCGAAAAGCCTGGAAACAACAAATGCTGGCAAGGATGTGGAGAAAAGGGAACACTTCTGCACTTTTGGTAGGAGTGCAAATTGGTACGATCCCTATGGAGAACAGTTTGGAGATTCCTCAAAAAAACTGAAGATGGAAACCCCATATGATCCTGTCATTCCACTCTGGGCATCTACCCAAAATATACAAAAGCACCATCTGCAGAGATGTCTGCATCCCCATGTGCCCAACGTCAGATGTCTGGATAAAGAAGATGTGGTACACATATACAATGGAATACTACACAGCCCTTAGAAGACATGAAACCCTGTCATTTGTATTAACATGGATGGAACTAGAGGGGCTGATGCTAAATGAAACAAGTCAAAAGAAGAAAGATAGACACAAGATGACCTCATTTATAGGTGGAATGTGAACAGACAAAACAAAGAAATATATGAAAAATAACCAACTCTGAAACATTTGCAACAGAACTGAGGTGACCTAAAGGGAATGGGGCGGGCATGGGCAAATGGTGCTGGAGTCCTCTGGACAATGGGGAAGAACACTTGGTGATTTGGTGGAGGAGATGGTATGTCGAAACATATCTAAGAAATGGGGAACCAATACATAGGAAATTGTTTAAATATGTAGAATAATTACTACAATAAAAAATGAATTAAAAAAAAGAAGACAACTGTCTGCTAGCCAGAAAGAGCATCCTCACCAGGAACTGAATCAGACAACACCTTGATCTAAGACTTCTAGCCTCCAAAACTGTGAATAAATTAATTTTTGTTGTTTCAGCTGCTCAATTTTTGGTATTTTGTTACAGCAGCCCAAGCAGGCAGATACACAAGGCGTACCACATGGAGAGTGACAGCAACAGAGCTGCTTCCTTTACGGGCTGAGCCAGAACACAGGGAGAGAAGAGTTCCCCTCTGCAGCTTGAGGCTTAAATAATTCAAAGATGTAATTAACAACGATAAGAATGTAAAATAAACTGAAACTTAATAAGTTTAAAAAATTAAACAGGAAAGTGCATCCCAACTACAAGTAAATTCTGTTAAGTCACATAGCAATGGGGGGCGTGGATGTATAATCCTCTTAAAGGGAGGGGAGCAAACAAAGACTTGACAGTAGGATTCAACAGTGAGATTCAATCCACCAGTGATCCTAGGCTGGTCATCTCAACTTCTATTTCTCAATCTGTGAAATGAAAATACCAACTTCGGAATCAAGTTCCATAAATGTGAGTTCCCTTCCCACTTTTCCAACATATACAATTCATTCAGAGAAGCTCAAATCAAATTTAGAAAGACTGGTAGACCTATCCCACTTAATCCAAGATCTGCAATCAGTCAAAACCAGTTGCAAAGGAACCTGATTATTCATGTGAGATGGATACACTCCCGGCCCAGACCAGCCTATGCTATGACCAGCCCCTTCTACGTCACTCAGGTCACCAAATTATGAAAATCCTATTGGATTAGCATTTAACTGTTTCAGAACTGAAGAGGAAATTGTTTTGTTTATTAACATCATAGGATTACTGTAGTGATTAAAATCATAGCTTTTGAATTTTGAATTGTAACTGCCACGTATATGACCTCAATAACTTAAATAACTAGGTCTCAGATTATGTATCTGTAAAATGGGGACAATAAACTAACTCACAGGTTACTGTGAAAATTAAGGGAGATCACTCATATGACTTATAAATGTGCTTGGACCAAGTAAATGATCAATAACTAGAAGTGCTTATAACACCATTACATGTCCCAAAGTAGTTCAAATCAACATCTGGCATCCCATAGAGGGAACTCCTTGCTTAGTCCAGCTGTGTGAGTACAAGTTCAATTTTGTTTCCCATTTTGTAATATGAAACAATGCACTGCTCCCTGGCAATCCCATAGAGATGCCTTAACCTTGCCTCTATAAAAAGGATTTTCTCTTTTAATAATACATTTTTTATTGAGGTAACATGTTTTTCAGCACTAGGTAAGTTTTAGGTATGCAGGTTCACTTCACCAAATATGATATCACGCCACACCCACCACCAAATTTCTAATAGTTCATCCCTTGTCCACTGGACCCCACTCCCCTTGGCTCCCTCTCCTCACCCTCTTTCCCCCTAGTAACCTCAGTTCTGTCCTCAAAGACCAAGAATTAATTTTATTATGTCTTGTTTGTTCATTTGCTTGGTTTCTTTATGGTCCACATGAGTGAGATCATCTGATATTTGTCTTTGTTCTGACCTATTTTACTTAGCCTAGAGGGATTTTCTATTCTTTTTCAAGAATCTGAAGAAAGAAAAGCTGCAGAGGTCATTTCTGAAAATGATAAATAGATGTGAAACATGCCAACACTGGTTTCCCCAGTCTTCTAGTCACAGAACGTTTCAGCAAAATGCTGCTGTCAGTATCCAAGGAGACCCTCACAAAGCAAACCCCCAAAAGGAGGATCTCCACTGACCATTCCTTGGAGCTACAACCCCTGTTTTATGAGCAGTGGGTGTTTTCATCAGCAAAGCTTACTCTATCTCCCAGCTGGAGGACTTGTCACCAGTTACTGGGAAAAGAGATGAATAATTAAAGAGACTTTTCTCTTGAGATACCAAGTGGAAGTGTCTGGGTAAAAGTGAAAGGTTAGAGATAATCATCTCCCTGTGACTCACAGCAGCTCCGTCTCTTTCCAAGTCTGCTCATGTTCGAGTGTAGCCCTGACTTCACCAGTTGTGACCCTGAGTTAATCACTTAATCTCTCTGCAACTCAGTTTTCTCACCATTAAAATGGAATTAGTGGGTTGCTGGAAAACATTTTGTTAGTCTTCAAGATTTAAAGCAATATAAGGGAATCAATCATTCCTGGCACTAGAATGACACAGGACTTGAGAAAAACAGACCAGAACAAACACAAATAAACAGCAAAAGACTGGTGTCCAGTAAATGGAACTTAAACATCTTATAAATCGATAAGGAAAAGTTAAAAAAAAAAAGGTGGGGGGGGCCCATGGGATATTCATAGAAGATGTAATAGAACACGTCAATAAATATGCAAAAAAGATGTTCAACATGACTAATAACAAAAAAATTCCCATTAAAAAGAAACAACATTCTTCTCCCATCATATTAGCAAAAATGTAAAGTTAATGATGTCACGATATGGGAAGAGGCAGTGAAACAAACACTCTGAGGTTTGGGGGAGTGCACTGGTCTAGTCACTGGAGAATATTTGGCAACATCTATTAAAATCCAAATGGTCTATATTTCCTGGTCAAAACCATTCTCCCTCTCAGTACCTAGATAAATAACTGCATATATGTCAGACACAGACAAAGAAGGATGCTTCTTGCAATCGTGTTTATAACAGATACCACTCCTTTAAAAAAAAAAAAAAAAAAATGTGTTCCTCAGATGGAGAATAGCCATATAACTGGGAGAAAGTTCATACTTGTGGAACACCA
>RJWH01003103.1:121018-177590 GCA_004363575.1 Solenodon paradoxus
CCATCATGTAATCTGTATGGATACAAATACAAAAGTAGAAAAGGTTCTAAAAGGAGATACGAATTGTGACCTTTGGGGATGGGAGAAGAGAGCTAGATTAGGACATTAAAAAAGTCAAAAAGTCCTTTAACCTTACCCATGAGATTTAATGTCTCTTCATAAAATTCTGCTTGTGCATTTCTTCTGAACTGAATGTTTTTAACACAGCTGGACAACCTCACTGTATCATCCACGGTGGGTCACAAAATCTTGCTGACTCCAGAGTCAACAGAAGACACAGGCTCATGAGGGCAAAACACAGCCATAATTATCACCACAGGACTGCGGCTTCTGCCTCTGATGCTTTGTCTTCACTCTGAGAAACAGGAAGCCAGGGCACACCTGGCTCTCTGCTGTTCTAACAGTTTAAAGACCTTCAGGCTTAAGCCCTTCCCAGGGGTGATAATTAACATGGTTAATGCAGGCATTTTACAATCAATAGAGGTAGCAACGTGCTGTTCTTATCCACTTAAATTTAGGTGTGGAAAGAAGGGGAGATGCTTGAAGAGTGGAAGAAGAGCCAAAAAGGACAGAGTTCAACAGGAATCCAGAAGCCAGAGGGTAGTTTGGCTTGGCAGTGGTGGTGAACTTGGGATGAGGGGGTGGAGGATGGCAGTGGACTTATAATGTAATGCAGACAGATGCCGACTTACATCGATGAACACCATACCTCGAGAACGCTGCGATGCAATAAGCCTGCAATAAAATTAATTCCGTATTTTAAAGGTCTAAAAGGCAGATACTTTAATACAATCTCCAGAATCTTTCATTCTTTCCAGGTCCTTCTCGCTCCTTCCAGCTTGAGGATCAGAATCTGTGCCAAGTGTAAATGACAATGAGGGAAGTAATACACCATCCCTGGAGCACCAGATGAAAGACAGAGACCAGCCCTAGGGGAGCTCATGCTGACCCCCCACTGTTTCTTGTCTAAAAACACCTTGGAGGTCCAAACATGAGAGATATTCTATCTCCACCCCAGGGTGGAGTATGGAGAAGACTCTACCTTGTCTCCTGTTTGATCACAGACCTTTTAAGAAGTCTGTTTCCTTTCCCAGCAATATCACAATCCATAATGACCTCCTTTTTATTTTTGTTTATTGTCTGTCTTCTACTGAAATGTAATTCACATGAGGAAGAAGGACTTTCCTGGTCTTGGTCACTGCTGCAGTGCCAGTGTCTGACAAATGATAGGTGCTCAGGCAAGTATTATTCAGATCTGGAAGGTGGGGCTACTTCCAGCCATATGGCAAGACACTGAACCAAGAGACAAGAAACAGCATCTGCAGGAGAGAAAGAATGCAAGCAGAGCTAATGGTTGGGGAAGAGAACTGGCCATGACTGTCTTTTGAAGAAGAGCACTTCTATTCCTACAACAAAGGGCATAAAATTCTAAGACTTCCTGAGGTTTCCTCTCCGTGACTTTGGGGTTGTTTCAAAGTTAGAAACGTCAAGCCAATGGCCCTACAAAGGGGAAGGAGAGACCCTTATGATAAACTTTCAACATCTGACCTCAGTTTAGTTAAGATTTTATTCCATATCCATTAGCGACAAGACTGGTGAAAAAAAAATAAAAACAACAATTGCTTCCTCTTTTATGTTAAAAAAGAGAGACAGAGAGGAAAACATTTTACTAAAACTAAACTTCCTCTCTTTTAACCACAGCTTACTACTGACTTAACTTTGGTAAAATGATTGTCAAAGAAATAATAATCAGGTTCCTTACTGGGGATGACCGAGTTTTTATCGAACACTCTGCCTGGAACACTGTCTACTGATCCCATCCTTTTATTGGCTCCCATCCAGGGACCCTGGACAGAAAGGGACAAAACTGAGTGGAGGCCGCATGAAACTGCCCAGCTCAGCTTTGCAGCGGCTCCAGCATCACTCACAGGGCAGACGTCTTCCCTGCCAAAATGAAACTGAGCCCAAACTGGCAGGCTATTCTAAGGCACAAATCCCAGTCATGTACCCTGGAAGGAGCTCAGGCCCTGGGTGCAGGAACCTGAGTGTGGGCCCAGTCTCTGCCTCTGTAAAGCTGGGGAAGTGGCTTCCCCTTCTGGGCACCAGGTTTCCCCCATTAGAGAGAAAGAAGGCATTTATTTCTGGTGTGTTCAAGCAAATTCCAACTGAACCCAACCTTATAAGCATAACCTTGTTATACTTATAACAAGTGTAACTCTCAACCAAAAAACAAAACAAAACACTTTTTCATTTGTTTTTACCTGTAAAAACTGGAGGATGAACAAAAGAAAGTCACTTCTAGAGGGAGGGTTGAAACTTGAAAGAAAGGAAAGGTCTTTTCAGAGCTTGTGCCCTAAAAGCAGACTGCAGTCAGCACCAAGAAGTAGCTAAAACTCCAGTACAGAAGCCTAAGTCTTTCTGGCTTGCAGAACTAGAAGACATATTTCAGGTCAATTGTGGATGTTGGAAAATGAGGAGGGACTCTAAGAACCAAGAGAAGAGGAAACCCAAATTCTGTGTATAAACTTTCACCAAGTGTCTGACTGACTCTTGAATCAGGGATGTATGGGGCAGCCTCAAAGATAAAAAACAAATTGACTCTGAGCTGATGTCCAAGATGGTTTATGATACAACCAAGTCCATGGCTGACTAAGACAAAAATACCAACTTTCTTCAGAGAAACCCAATAGAACCCAGAGTTTTCACAACAGACTACTCAAAATGTCCAGGATACAGTCTGAAATGACTCAATATAAGAAAAAGCAAGAAAATATGATCCAATCTCAGGATGCTGAACCAAGAAGTGATTCCTACTCAGCTGTATCAATAATCTGAAATTAAGTGAGATACAATGCAGTCAGCTCCCTGTAAGAGGAAAGCCATCCTGGAAAGGTTTAAACAGTAAGAGTTTATTATTCTAATAAAAGCAAATTTCCATGTGTCAGGGTATATTAAGGTCAGTTTATTCAGTGATCCAATGACATAATGAAGGACCCAGCTCCTCCTCATCTGTCCACACGGCATTCACAGCATGTCAGTCATGCCCCTCTGGCCAAAGACATTAGGTGTGAAGACAAATTCTTTGTCCTGCATCCATTTCTAATCTGATCTGCCTTGTGTGTTGTCTTACAAGGTTACGGAGCTGACCATAGTCTGCTTGGGACCAAGATGGGTAATAATATCAATGATATGTTGAAAATGGCAGAGCAAACAACTGGGATAATCCTGAGTCTTGGATGACCCCGTTAAGCACCCAATTAAATTAACCCTAGAACGCCAGATAGCTAAGTGTTCTGTGACTAAAATATCCTGTCTGAATCTACCACCAGAATTGGAAAATTAGTGACATTCCAAGTGGAAGACAAGCATGGAAAACATAATACAAATTTTAATTATTAAATTATAGCAGGCACAAAACTCTGAGCCTAAGGTTGCGTCATTCTTTTTATTTAAAAGGGAAACTGGCAGGCATTAGAAAGTTGATTAAGACATGTTAGCACCGAACTGAGACATTCTCCTTAACAATAAAAAGAATGAAAAGAAAACTGGAGAGGACAAAAATACTCTATGTAACCCCAGGCTGTTTAATGTCATATACAATTAAAATCTTTGAATATCAATGGTAACATGCTTTAGATATTTGGAAAAACACAGCTCTGTATTAACAACTCCAAAATCTTTACCTCCACCCCTGACTTAACATCATTCTCAATTGCCTTTTGCACACCTACACCTGAATATACTAGGAGGATCTCGAACTCAACACAGCCAGGGCAGAAATCACTGTCTTGTTCTCCAAGCTCTCCTCCTCCTAAATGCTCTGCTGCTATCAGACTATTCTATCTCGCAAGCACCCAAACAAGAACTTTTTCAATAGCTGACAATATTCACACTGCTTTATTTGTACTACGTGTCTGGCGAAGTGCTATTATTCTCTGCACAGACAACGTCGTGTGAGCCTCACACTACTATGAGGACGATGCAGTGGCCGTCCCTTACCCTTTAAAAAATTTTTTTAAAAAGGTGTGTGCCTCCTGGTGGAGCAGCAGTGGGTCAATCGCCTCCAAAGGAGCAGGGCACACACCCCTGGGTTCACGCCCCAGGTCGGGGGGGAAGCAACCAGTGTGAACAACTAAATTAAATTAAAGAAAGATGCTTCTTCCTCCTCTCTGCCCGGCTGCCTGCCTGCTCGCCTTCATTCCTGCTGCGCCTTCCCCGTAAAAGGAAAAGGAAAACAACTAGGGACAGCAGGGATCGAATTAGAGGATTATTAGGAATCTGGCGGAGGAAGTGGTGGTGTCACAGACTTGATGAAAGTCAGCCTGCAAACCTAAACTGAAGTAGTTTATGCAGTTTGTAAAACAATGTTTTAAAACAGAGTTTTTCCAAAGACAGTCTACTGGGTGGTTCTGAGCACAAAGGTGCCGCGGTCACGGGACCCGCATCCACATCGGCCTGGTTTCCCTTCCTTGCCTGCTTCCCGGAGGCAAGAATTCCTTCAGACGTCCC
Source organism: Solenodon paradoxus (assembly GCA_004363575.1). NCBI lineage: Eukaryota > Metazoa > Chordata > Mammalia > Eulipotyphla > Solenodontidae > Solenodon > Solenodon paradoxus. Next base: position 125,528 of record RJWH01003103.1, read on the forward strand.
TGGGCTTTCTGCTGCCCGCCCAGTCCCTTCATTCCTCGTGCCCATCGCCAGGTCTGTCCGGCCCGCCAGCCTGCCCCAGGCCTCCCTGCCCACCAAGCTCTCGCCCGGGGTGGGGGCCCCTCGCCACTAGGAAGAGTTCTGCTCCCGTGTGGGAGGTGAAGTCCTTCTCCCCCCCTTTCAGCCCCCGCCACGTGGGCTGGGCCCCAACCGACATAGGCCTGTCCCTCAGCTACTTCCTCTAGACCAGTGTCTCTTCTCGCGCTTGCTTCCCCTCCCTCCGCTCCAGCACTCTTCTCTCACTGCTGCTGCCTCCTGAGTACCACCCAGAACCTGGGCTCCTCTGCACAGCCTCCCCAGGCATCCCTGCCGGCACCACCACCGCGCCTGTCACGCTGTGCTGTTCATGACTACGGGTCTTTCCTACGAGACTGGGGGCTGCCCTGAGCGAGACCTCACTGGGCTATTACCCCTTGGACAGCAGTCCCCCCAGGGAGATTTGGAAACGATACACAGGGTGATTAACCATGCCCTGAGATGCCACCTTCTGAGCCCAGGCCGAAGACTGAGGAGGGAGTCATTGGCAGAGTGACTGACACATGAACTGCAGAATCAGGCCACCTGGCTGGCACCCTCTTCAAGTACAGATGGCCCCGCTGTCAAAAGTCCGAGTTCTGCTACTATAATTTGACCAAAGACCTTACCTGTGCCTGGTTTCACTAACCAGAAGAACTCCAAAGAAGGTTTTCCTTTTACGATAAAATGGCATTTGGATTTGTTCTGCGGCCACTCTAGGTAACAGGCACCCCATGCAGTGAGAGTGACCCCACCAAACCCCCTCCCCGGGGTAACCGTTTCCAGACTGTGCACTGCGTTCCTGCTTGTGTTACATATTACTGTTCTTTCAGGTTCTGTGTGTTACTGGTGTGATTTGGTGGATCGTTGGGGTGGGGGTGGGGGGGCGGCTAGGATAGCTCAAAAATGTCCCCATGTAAATGTTTGGTAATGAGTTGCTCATGTGACCCCATTTGGACTGAAAAAGGTTTTACAGGGATGCTCTACTCTGGGGCAGATCTGTACTTCTTAGCTCCCAGACCTGGAACACATTACTTAAAGCCCTGGAGCCTTAGTTTTTTCATGGAATTAACACAAGACTCACCTCCCAGGGGGCCTGAGACATAAAAGGAGATGATGTGTGAAGCCTTCAGCTCAGAACCTCTATAAATTAGAACTCCCTTTTGGGGAAAAACTGTCATTCTATGGATGCACCTGCCACGTGTGACCCCTGCCTTTCAAAGCAAGCAAGAACACATCATTCTCAAACCGTCCTCCTAGGCCAGCGACTCAGACACAGAAACTGCTGCCTGTGGTGCCAGTCTAATATCCTGAAAATCATCTGTTAAGGTAAACAAAAAAACCCACAAATGTTAAATGCCCAAAAAAGGCAATCAGTTGACTTCTGATCACATGACCACCGAAAGTCCTCAGGCCAGAAGCCACTTTCTGAATTCCGTATTCAGGACACACGGTTCCCCGCCCTCCCAACAGCGGTATGCATGCCCTCACTGGAAAACAAGAATACTAAGTTAGCAGAAACGCCTCCCACGAGGGAATCTCCACTTCTGCCGGTGGCCCCCACAGCTGGGCCAGCGCGGTCCCGTCAGGTGAGCTGTCGGTGTCCTCCCCAGAGCCCATCTGGGCCTTTCCCCGTGGGGGCACCCACCTGCCCTTCACCTGCCGGCTGGGCACGCAGACTCTGATTGAGACAGACCTGAACCCAATCTAGGCAATGCCTTTCTTTAGCACATTTTCATCCTCTACGACTGGTTCCTCCACAATGGATGGAGTTAATAATAATAACAGGAAACCTTAGGTGGGAGTTCAGAGAGCTCATCTGTGAAATGCCCCTCTCATGACTGGCACCCCACAGAGCAGGCTTCCTGGTCATCATCACCATCTTCGTCATCCAGAGCAGCAGCAGCGCCCAGCTGTGGCCCCACATTCCCTTCATGCCCCCAACGCCAAGCCTGCAGTTGAAACCTGACTGCATGATCTTTGGGAGAATGCTCTGAAGGAGAATAATAGCAGCAGCACAGGGCCCACAGGGCTTCTCTGAGGCCCCAGTCAGCTGCGATGCGTAACGCCCTTTGCACAGGGCCAGGCCCGCAGTGAGGACTCAGTAAGCGCCAGCGGCATTGGCAAACTGTGTTTGAAGATGCCCAGGAAATGGAAAATTCCCTTGGCCCATCTCCCCAATGAACAGAGATCCGCCTCAGGCTAGAGAGGAACAGCCACATATGTTCAAGCAGAGACTGGCTTAGTCCTAACATCATTTATTTCCTTGGACTTAATTTCTGGGTCCCATCTGGAGCACCCTGGCCCCCCGGTGGCCCTTGGGCCCCAAATCAGAGAAGGTCTAAAGGGAAGGCGATGAGGCCAGCTGTCATCTACTGCCCCCCATCCGAGACAGCACAGAATTTAAACGCGGGCTTCATCCCCGCCCCAGGAAGTCCCAGCTGGAGCTGCCACCAGGGATGCGCTCACCTCTGAGCCGCTGCTCCCACAGCTTCCGCCTCTCCCTCCACACAGCCCCCAACACCTCCTCCTCCTCCCTCTGTGCTGCTTCTGTTCCTAAAACACTTTCTCAGCCCACATGATCCTCGAGGATACCAGACACTCCTCTCTGCAGGAGAAGACAAGCTCTGCCGGTACTTGACACAGCCCTTGGACACTTCACCCAAGTGGCAGGTCAAGCCAGGCGGTTCCACCAAAACCAACAATTCCACCTTAAAAAGCACTCTTAGCTCCTTAGAATTCTTTGGAGAAAATAACCTTCGTCAGTGACATGTTAGTGCTCAAAGATGAGTCTCAATATAATTGGGGTATATTGGGATGGGTGAGAATAAAACTTCTAATTATAAGGAAGCAAAACAATGCATTTAGATCGCCTCTAAAAATAAATCAAGCTGCCACAGTCCATGGGACGATGTCATCAGCTTCCAGTAGCTCTTCTGATAACTTTTCACCATAATTTTCAAATTAAGTGGACCACGCCCACCGTAAGAAACACTTTATATCTGACCCATTTCCCACATGCCTCTATCTGTCTACATGAAATAAAAGTTTTAGGCAAAAAATACATATGCTTTTGATTGTGAGGCATTCTGATATTTTCCATTCTCTTACTCCACGGTGTTCTTGGCCTACTAAATTGATTTAATGGCCCTCTGGTGAGGGATGAGTTTACAAAATACCATTAGAGGAATTTAACAAAACAAGTGCCAGAATGGAGGGGCCATCGGGTGCAGGGTTAAGACCACAAGACACTGAAGTCAGAGTCCAGCTGCTAGAAGGGTCGAAGGCAAAGCTCAGAACTGAATCCTCCATGAGAATCCTCGCTTACCTGGCACGGGACTCCTTCCTTCCTAAGAGCGACGTATAGCCAATGGCCCTTGGTACAGGTCCCTCCCATCCCAATTCTGAAGGATCATCCCAGCTCCAGTCATGAGACACCTTGGGCTCATTACAACTATGACACAGTATTTCAATTTCTCCCTGTCCCTACTTCTCTTGATCCCTTACAGCTGTGTTCCCAAGAGATTCCCCAATACACCGCCTGTGGGTAAATCTTCATCTTTCAGGTAAGACAAAGCAGCAATGACACTGACCAAGGAGGAGAACTAGGTGAGAATGGTGCCATTAGGACATTTTTCTAGAGTGTTTTGAGAATTTTTTTTCAGAAATCACATTTAATAAGCAATCACGTGTTCTTTGCATGTCCCGTCTCATTCAATACACACGGCACCCTGGGAGACAGGCCCAGTCTCTTCACCTCATTTCACAGATAAGGAAGCCAAAGATTAAAGAAGTGAAGGTGCCCAAGACCCCTCGTGGTGCAATCAGCAGAGGCGTTCAGGTCTGGACTCAGGTCCTTGTTGTCATTCCCTCCACTACAGGGCTCATCAGGTACACAATGGGTTACACGACGTCACTCACAGGTCTGTCTCTTTCTCAGATCCCTCCCGCTGAAGGGCAGGAGCTTGTGTTCTGAATTTCAAGGCGCAGTCAGGGTGGTATCTGGTGGTAGCGTGCAGTAGCAACACCGGGGGCATCGAGTGCACCGAGCCCTGGGCTGTCCTTTTCCACAGAGCGTCCCCTTTGGTCTTGCCATTTCCCGGAAAGGCAGGTTCTCTTTCTATCAGGAATAAGCAGTGAGTGCTCACCTGAGACCCGTCGTAGGTTTGAGCTTAGTCTGGCAGATGCACACTATACTGGAGCGTGTTTTAGAGAGCTAAGTAGCCACCCAGAACAGCACTGAAATTGGTGTGGTAGGTTCCCCAAAATGCCACACATTACATGCAACTACTCCCATCCTTCCATTTCCTCCTCCATTTCTTCCTTTATTTCTGGGACAGGCTTGTGATTTGCTTCCCCTAATAGAATATGGTAGAAAAGGCACTGTGCCCATTCTAAGCCTACGCATCAAGAGGCCGTACCTCTGTTCACACACGGGGAAAGCACCTATCACCTCGCGACCAAGCCTGGGCTAGCCTGCTGGAAGATGAGAAAGCACCTGGAGAAGGTGACCCAGATGTCACCTCTGAGGCTCCCCAAGGTGAGCCCCGCCAAGAACAGCCAATCCCTGTGGAGACCAGAAGGGCCAACCAGCTGAGCCCAGCCCCAGTGATTAGCCCACAGAGCTAAATAAAACGCTGGCCTGTGAGGTTTGAGGTGGTTGGTTATTCAATCACAGAGTATTTGTTTGTTAGGTGTCAGACAAATATCCAAAAGTAGAACCACCAGAGTGTTCTTTATGGAACAGTTGAAAAATAAGCCAAAGAACTAACTGGGTGAGCCTACCCTGACTCAAAAAGAAGTGCTCACAATACCCTAAGAGGCAAGAATTCTGAGCGGTTGGAAAAAGAGAAACTCTGACAAGGACCAGATTGTTCTAACAGCTGAAAACAAAAAGAATGCTTCTTTCTTCCATTCTCAGTAACACAAACAGATCATGCTCTCCCCCAAACATACTCGCATGTGTCTGATAAGATAAAGAGGTGCAGGATTACACATCTCCATTTTACTGAACTCATGTGAGAGGTAGGACTGGATACACCTCCCCCAAAGAAGTCAGAGGAAACCATGGCTCTGGGGACCGGAGCAGGGTCAGCGGTGCTCACCAGCCCTCTTCTTCCCTTCCGGACATGAAACCAGTTGACATGTTCCAGCACTCCTGGTGGCTGACCTGTTCCTGACTTCTAGCCAACAAATGTGAGCAAAAGTTATATCTGGCCCTTCCAGACTGGAGGGGCTGTCAAATAGGTGCTTTGTCTTCTTTCTCTCCATCGCTGGCCCAATGGAGAGGACCCTGAGCTCCTGGACAACTGTGCAGAAAATTCCTGACCACGCTCCCCTGTAGTGTTCTGTGCCATGAGGAAGAAATAAATCCCTTTTCAAACCACAGATACTTCTGGGCTTATCTGTTACAGCAGCTTTAAGAGCATCTTACTAATACCTTAACTAATATTGCTTTTTTTTTTAATGCAAGCCCTAAAACTAGCTTAGGAGTTCAAGTTTCCTGGGTATTCAGGGAGCTAATTCACTGGTTAGAAGAGCTGTCAGCAGGCCCTGGCTTCCTCGTTCTACAGTTTGTAACCGACGGGCAACAATGAAATGGGAAGCAGCTGTCCCCCCAAGATGCCACCCTCCCTCCTTGGGTGACTCCAGAAGGCGCTTGTCTCCCATACGGATTTCACTTCTGTGTGCAAAACCAGTAAGTCCCAACTAACATTTCTCAGATTCAGCCTCAGAGATTTACAACTCCAGGCTTTTTAATTTGGTTCTAGGATGTAATCTATATAACAGCCAAGTGGGCATAAGTATTCAGTTCAATGAACTTCCCCAAGCTGAATGCGCTCATGCAGCCAGCGTGCAGATCAAGAAACAGCACCGCAGACACCCCCCCATCGGTCTCCACTAGACCACTGCCACCCCAGGGTAATCACCACCCTAATCCCCTCGAATCACTTGCTCTGGACAGGAAATGACTAGACTCACTCCAAGTGCCCTTTGTGCCTGACCTGTCGGCACACGTTCTGCTTGGGAGAGTCACCTGCTGGGGATAAAGATGCAGTTGGTTGTTCTCCTTGCTGCCCAGGACCCCACTGTGTCTCCACAACTCTGCTGCTGGCCGGCATGTAGGTGCTTCCACTTTCTCTCAGGTTAAAAGGGGTTCCTGCCACTCCAATCCAGGGGGTCCATGACGAACAAAAGCCAAGACTTCAGCGGAGAAATTGTATCTTTACAGAGACACACAGGCGGATGCTGAGGTCTGCAAGCACTTACTCTTGCTCCTGAAAATCACTTCCCAATGTGCTTTAACAAAGGCATTGGGGTGGGGGGTGGGAGGGCTCCAACAAAAATGATTAACACTTATAAACCACAAAGTGACATGCTATATTCAAAACCACAGGTCCAGCTACAGCAGAAACAGCACCCAAACCCTCCCCTCTATATTTATTCATTTAGTAAGTATTTACTGAGCACATGTGATGCACATAAAATATACCTTGGACGGAGTTGATTACACCAGGAAAAAATGGTAAATGAGATAGAGGAGGTCCCTACATTTATAAAACTAATACTCTGGTGGCGAAGAGAGATACTAAACACTCCAATGAACATACAATTGAGAAATGTGAAAATGACAAGTGGGTATGAGGCTGTACAAAGGGGAACCTGGTTTGGGAAATCAAGAAAGTGTCTCTGAAGAAGCGACATTTGAGCTAAGTTCTGAAGGCTGAGAAGAGGGGTGTGGGGGAACAAGAGAGGGAAGAGCAGTGGCGGCTGCAGAGCCTGTGCAAATGCCCTGGGGTCAACAGGGGTGTGTTGTGATGGAAGAAGGCCAGATGGATCTTTAACTAGAAAGCGAATCCTACATGGAAAGGGGACACAAAGAAAGGCTCTGATCAAGCATGACTTGCATTGCATGTTACAGATTCTGGCCTTCATCTTGGACAGAAAAGAAAGTCAGCCACCAAAAGATGGATATCTAAACTGAAACGGAAGTCCCTTACCATTCTCCGTGCCAACTCTCCATCCAAAAATTTAGCCCAGACAGGGTTACCAACACCACCCAAGTAAACATCTTGTGACCCACAAAACAAAAATCCAGATAGCTATTAACAGCCACTTGTAGCAACGCCTAAAAGCTAACAAATGACTCCCACCTTTCGGGAGGTCCGGAAGATCTTCAATAAAGATCAGTCCCATAAAAAAATCACCACAAGACAAGAGATGATCACCCACGTTATTTTCTAGCTTCGTGTTCAACCCACAAAAGCACCTACACCTTCTACCAAAGAGTGAAGGGAACCCAAGATTTCAAAAGTGAATCGGTCAGAAATCTATTTCAAGGCGCAATGCCACCACACATTTTAAATGAGGCAGCAGATGGGGCATTTGCAGACTTAACTTCTGTTCTCCGAGCTTCCCCCAGACGGAAACATCCACCACCAGGGAAGTGTGGAGGGAGCACAGGCCTCCTCCAGAGGGTGTTCAGATCCGACCCCAGCACTGACCTCTTGGATTGATGGCCAGTCGCACCTAAAGCTTTTGACCACGACACACAAGCACATTCATTCTTTCACCGTCTCCTTGATTCAGGAAGATCCATCTTGCCTCCCCAACAAGATGATAATTCAGCCAAGACAAGACAGCACCCAGCCTTAGGTCTGAGGGAAATAACTGCTATTTATCAAGCGTTCCCTGTATGTTAGGCGCTGAGGAAGCACTTGACATGTGCTCTGTAAACTAAGTCCTGTGATTATTTCCTCTTACTTTCTGAAAAAAAAAAAAAAAAAAACACCAAAAAACAGAAGCTCCTACTCACTGCTTCGAGGTCCCAGAGCAAGAAGCCAAGATGGGAGCCAACCCTTCTGTCTCCAGAGCACCAACTCCTCTCCACAGCACGTGCTCCAGAAACATGTGCTGGATACGTGGCAGCAGTGGAGGGGGAGAGGGCGTGGGAGGACTCCTTTCAGAGGGAAATATTCTTTCTACGGCCCTCTCCGCCTGAGGATGCAGCGAAAAGGGATATCACTATTGTTAGAACCATAAAAATAACCCAGCAACCACCTCCTAAAATAGAACCGTCAACAATATGACTGACACAGAAATCCACGTCTCCCTAGGAAGGGGAAACAGAGCGGCAATTCCATGTACTAACACAACCACCCCCACTGCTTCAAAGGGGTCATTTCAGACACCTGACCCCACCCCGCGAGCCTGGAAAGTCAGGATCGGAGTCCTGGTGACTCTTGCCTCAACAGGCATCTCAGGCTCCTCTCTGTCAAACATTTGCCCATTTCCCTCACCCCCACACATTGTCTTGAAAACAATGACCACAATGGCTTCCGAGTCACTACACCAGCTTCGCCAGGTCCAAGCGAGGTCCAAACCCTCTGAGGTGACCTTCCTCTCCCACCAGCTCCTCCCTCACACCTCACACTCCCTCCTTCCTGTTCCCTGTCTGTCCCCTGCCCCCCTCAGCACTCTCTATGTGTGCTGTCCTCCCTCTGAACCGCCCACCCCACCCCCCTGCCCCCCCAAACCCCCCTCCCCCACCTTGGCCCCCACTGCCCTGTCAATCTGGGAACTCCCACTCCTGCTCTAAGAGTGTTCCCAAATGTCATCTCCTCTTTGGCATCTTCTCCCTTATTCCCAGGAGTAAAGAGGTCCTCCAAAGCATCTTCACACCCTTGGGGGAGCACGTTTCATTTATGTATCAGAACTGACTGACCCTCAACATTCCAGAACAATTTTCAAGGGAAAAGACAATGCCTTATTTCTCTCCACAGCCCATATTGCAACCTGACATTATGATATATTGCTTCCAAGTTCTTTATTAATTGCTGTTCTCCTACTAAAAGTAAGTTCTGTGAGGACAGGGACACTGTCTTGTGCACTGCTTCAGTTCCAGTGGCTAGAACAGTACCTCACACATGGCAGGTGCTCAGTGAATATACACTGAATGCATGGATAGTTCAATGGGTGGGCGAGTGGGTGGAGAGATGGACACATGGACAGGTGGATGGCTGAAGGCTCAGGTGGCTAAATGAATGTATCAGTGGATGTGTCAGTAGGTGAATGGATGGATGAACCAGTAGATAAAGGCACGATCATGTTTGATCAGACCAAAATAAAAGAGTTCTAGAGAGAAAGTCAGGATTTAAAATGAGGTGTTTGATTTTTCAGCCTGCACTCTCAAGTCCAATTTACATTATCTGTCGAGAAGCCAAAGTCTGGTCTCTGGGTAGTGGCAAGATAAAAGAAGAAAGATTCTCAAGATCCCCTAGAAACATGGTTATTGTTCAGTTAAGTTTATTCCCATCTACCAGGCAGATGCCAAGACTCAACAAGAGGAGACTGAACCTTTCCTAGTCTGGGTGAGTTGTTCTTCTGACGCAGTAAGATAACTTTCTTCATGTGCGCTTAGAAAGGAGACACCCTGGAGACAAGCATGAAGGACAAAGGACAATTAAAAGAGCATGACAGCAACAGTAGCAGTGGCAATATTAAAAGATTGAGTGAAAGCGACCATCTCTTCCAGACCCTGCCGGAGCCTGGTGGTGCTACCCTTGCAACCCTGCAACACAGCACTTCCTTCTAACATCAAACGTCTCCAGAAAAGATACAGAACTCTCTTCCCCTGCTGACAAGGAAGAAGTTAGCGGTAGATTAACCCCAGAGGTAGAACAGGACCAAGCTCAACATGAGATAAAAGTTGCGGAGAAGTACTTTTTAGGCAGACACCTACTTTTATGTTCCAATATTCCCTGTAGTTCTTTTATAACAAAAATTAAAGAATACACAATGGACATTTACTAAGTACCCAGAGTTGCGTTAAAGATGGGTTAGTACCAGAGACTTTCTCCTTGGTGAAATCAGAAATTGGAAAATGACAAAGGATCCTTCTCTCTATATGATTCAAAAGCCCCAGGACTAGGGGAGGGGGAATAAAAAAGAGCTGGGAGTTTGCCAAAATACAAGCTACTTCAGGAAGTGAAGTATGGATGGATGGATGGATAAGATAGACAGATATAAAGCACTACTCCATATATAAGCATATGACATGAATCAATGTAAGGAAGGTATTTGGGAGACAACACAATTACTCCCATGCCCATGAGAACTGACTTCCAACTCACAGGTACCTCCCTCTGAAATGCTGTGCTCTCTCTCACTCTTTCTTTAGACTCAATCTCTTGGCTCAGACTTGCTCCTTCACCTCTGAAGTGATCTGACTTTTCTACTTTCAAAAAGACACCTCAAACTGAAAAAAGGAAGTCAGCCCATCCTCTGAGTTATTAGATAAGAGGAGATGAATTATCTGTCAAACTGGAGAGAAGCCATCTTAAATGAACCAGCTAATCCTATTAAAAATTCCTATTTCTTGCACCAGGACATGAAGATTCAGGGCTTCTCTACAGAAAGACACAGAGATAAGACCTCCTGTGTATCTATCTCTAGGATAAAAGCAGTCTGACAATGTCGGTTTTTGAGCTCTGGCTCCCTGACAACTCAGACTTTCTCCAATGACCTCAGAGAATGGGAAGTTGTTTGTTTTTTGTGTTTAATTCTTAGACCAAAGAATCCACTACCATATTACATAGGCTAGTATCCCAGTATGCAGGCTCAGAGCGCCCTGTACTTGTCCTTCAAAGTATTAACAAAAGAAAAATTAAATATTAGTGCAATGATTTATAGAATGCCTTGTCTCCCTATTATACTGTGAGGATCACCACAGAAAATAATCCTCCATCTCATTCACCATTGCATTCCCATCATCTAAAATAGTTCTAACACATAGAACTTAAAGATCAAATAATTTTGGGGAAGCTGAATGGATGGATAGAAGAAGGATGAATGGATGGATAGAAGGAAGGATGGAAGGATGGATAGATGGACAGGTGGGTGGATACATGTGATAAATTTCCTACTTGATTTTCAAGAAGCAATCACACCTCCAAATGCCACATATAAACATTGGCTTTGAAATACTCTATAAAAAGGCCAACAATCCATCTATAGAATATCACACAATTTCAATAGAGACATCGGAGGAGTGAATTCAAAGAATTCATGATATTAAAGCAAATGCCAGAAATGACAAGGGACCAAACTTTTGGAAACATCAGCCAGAAGCAAACATTTCAGCTAAACCATCCAAGAATTAACTGGACCACGTAGATTCTTATGTGTACTTAGTAATTTAACTATTTCTAGCTGAAGCATCAAACGGAAATGCATATTCTCAAAATTGTGACACAGATATATCTTTATCTATGTGTGTGTGAATGAATGTGGGGTGGGGGGTTGAGAGAGAGGAGCAGAAACAGAAAGAAACTGAAAAACAAGAGAAAACCAACATGTATAAATTATTTCCAACCCTTCCATTTGACCATCATCTTCTCTTACATATTTTTATTTATTGACAAATATCTACCGTAAACATGCTGTTATCTATTTCTGGGCAAAACCTGGAGTGTTGCTGGTATTTGAAAATAGGATATTTTTAAATTAGTTTCTAAGAAGCTGTATATCCTATCAAGTAGGCTTTCAAAGGTCATATTTTCCATATTTACTCAGAAAGGCATTCTGTTGCCCAGTGACAAAGCTCCAAGCTTTTCCTGAGTGCTCTACAGCTCAAACTGAAGTTGCCTCTCCAACAAATCAGTCCTCCTTGCTAAGACTCAACATGAACCTACCTCAAGATTCTTATTTCAATTGGGAGTTTGGATCTGAAATCGCACTTCAAACATAAAAAATGAAAAAAATCAGCACGCCCTGGGGGAGCAGTGGTTAGGTCTGTCATCTCTGAAGGAGCAAGTCGCATGCCCCTAGATTTGAGTCCCAGGCTCAGGAAGGCAGCAACCAGTGTGAACAACTAAATAAAAATAAAATAAAATGCTTCTTCCTCCTCTCGGCTCCTGTCTGCCTGCCTACTCGCCTTCATTCCTGCTGCACTTTTCCTTAAAAAAAAAAAAAAAAAAGGAAAAGAAAAAGTCAAATCTTCAAACACAAGGTCACAAAGTCTCCACCGATTATGCACATAAAAACTCCCAGGACACATTCCCAATAAAACCAAAATGTGAGAGTTGTTTCAGTCACAAACCTCTGGGGTCCACTTCTGAGAAAGGCGGGAAGCGGAGGAGCAGACACAAGCTTTAGTAATTTGCAGCCTAACTTGGTGACCACACACAAAATCTGTACTGATCTGACTAAGAACCACCATCTTACTGAGGTACAGGACATCATCTTTTCATTTCATAGGAAAAACCATGTCCAAAATAGAATTAGCCTTTGATTCATCCTTGATGGCTGTTAAATAAAAAAGAACACACATGCTAATCTCGATGTGCTGACTTCCAACTACAGTAAATGTGTGCTCTAGGGCACTGAGGGCGATGGAAACACAACTGGGTTGTGTCAAGCAACACGTGCAGGTGTTTAGGAATAATTTCAGTTTGAAAGTTAAAAACATGTTTTCTCCTCTCTACGAGAAAGGGAAGAGCTGCTTTACTCACTAAAATCACCAATTAATCATCAAGGCTAACTCTTCAGACTCAGGAAATCAGTGCAATTGGGGTTTTCCAAGAGAGCCCCTGGCAAGCTGAGAATTTTCTCATGAGGAAAGAGGTGAGAAAAGACCATCGAAACAAGGCTGGTTCTCTGGGCCCCGGCACTGAACTGTCCATCACTCGTGCTACTTCAAGTCTAGGAAGAAACATACTTGAAAAGAAACTTCATCTAAATACACCAAAGAGGCATAGTCATTTAAAGAGTTCCACAATTAACCCTGTTCCCGCTCTGACGCCATTTCCTACAGCTCTTCCAGTAATAATGATCATCTCACTTAGAGTCATTGATACTTACTGTCTCCTTCTCTCAGGCCACCTCATACCCCCTCACATAAACCTGTGATCAATACTGTTAGCCCCATTTAACAGATGAGTAAACTGAGGCCACTGCATGCCCAAGATCACCCCATGATTACGTGGCCAGTAGAGTTTCAAACCCAGTTCCATCTGAGTCCAGCCAATGCTACGAATTTTAAATTTACATCTTATTGCCCCCCTATTTCTACTGAAATGACTTCCTTTAAAAAAAAAAAAAAGGCTTTCTGTCAAACTGCAAAAGCTTCTTGAGACAAGAGTCTAATTTTACCCAAAGGCTTTTCTTAATTACAATTAAAGCAAAGGTGTAGGTTCTAACTCCTCTAAGGAATGCCAGAGAGTCTGCCTTGCTCATCTGAGGAGTCTCAGGTCTCATTCAGAACTTAGGCAATTTCATAATAGGACTTCTCAATCCCTGTGCCTGTCACCAGAGACATTCTTAAACTACCTCACATGAGTGGTTTTATTAAAAAAAAAAAAAAGAGTGGAAACAAAAAGAGATAAATCATGTACCAGTCAATCTAGAATTGTGTCCTTTAGCAATAAGAAAGAAAATCTATTCTTAAGCTCCCCTGCACACACAGAAATTTATAATTTCCCATGGTGTATAGACTTCCTATCCCTCCTCTCTCAATCTACACCAAAACCTCCAATTTGCATGGCAGCATGATGGAGAATAGGGGCTCGGAGGTTCGCTTGCCTTATGATCATCCTACACACCTCCTACCCAAGAACAGCAGAGATGATATCCTCTTTCTCCTTCCAATTTTGGAATGAAACACCCTCCAGCCTAGCTGGGAACATGACTACCTGAAGTGAACACTACATTTCCCACACATTCCATTGCAGTAAGGATTGGGCATGTGATTCAGCTCTAGATGACAGCATGGAGACAGAAGTACCTTGTGGTAACTTCCCAAACTGACAGTGAGCTTGTGTCTTGGCCTATCTTTACCCTTCTTCCTTCTTCCTTCTGGCTGAAATAAGGATGCTTATTTCAGCTTGACGGAACACAGTCTTCAATACTTCTGAAACCATGAGCTACGTGTTACTCCTGAGAGGATGGTGCAGAAAATGTAGAGGAACCTAGCACCCTGGGCTCTGGAATTCTGACTTGGATGAGAGAACAAAACGTTATGTGTTTTCTATAAAATATTGAGCCCATGTTAATTAGATGCATTTGAAAAGAAAATATGTGATACCAAAAATAATCTGACAAGGAGCTTGTCTGAAGTTCCAAAACGAGGACCAGGTAACTGAGCATATGTGAGTATAAGCTTCCCCCAATCTGCCAATCTGCCCCACCCACCTGCCCTCGTCTACCACGCCAGTCCAGGAAGACATGTCAAAGCAGTGACATGGGGTGACCAAATGCTCGCTGGGGGATGCAGGCTTTTACCTGGCAGCTGGCTCCACAGCAAAGCAACCCTAGAGCCAGTCTCCTCCCACACCAGCTGGCCCCCACTGGGAACAATCAAAAGAGCTGATATTTTCTGAATGCCTACTCTGGGCTAAGTTCTGGTCCAAACATCTTACATGCAGCAACCACTGTGAGTCACTCAACAAGTCTTAAAGACAGGTACTGTTATGGGACCCATTTCATGGATGGGGAACCTGAGGTACATGGAGACGAAGTAAATGGCTAAGGATGCTCAAAACCAGACTGCAAATCCATGTGATAAACAGATAGCCTGTGCACAGACATGGCCACTACCCTCTGCTGCCCCAAAGGAAGCAGAATTTTTAAAAAAGGGCTCCTCCCTCTAAAGTGACCGTATTTCATTACAAACCTCAATGCTGTTTTACTCTCAGAACATGATAAAAGTCCTCATTTTCTGGGCTTTAAAATAAAGGGTCTCCTGCTTCCTAAGAGACATTCCCAGCTATCAAAAAGTTGCTGGGATAGGAGAAGAGCAGAAAAAAAAACAAAAAAAAAAAAACCCTGACCTCAGTATGGAACAAAGACAGAAACCGATTCAGGGACCTGAAAAGGAAGAAGAGCCTCTACACATTCCAGTGCCAACACCCCCTGGGTATTCTGCTTGAGGGGTCAAAGTTCTAGAAACCAAGCCAACTGTTTATACCAGAACAAGGTTGTTGCCACTTCAAGGAATTTGGGGAGTTCTACAGAGCAGTGTGTTTTAAAACTGGGACTTCACATTTAGGCAGAGGCTCAGCCTGCCTACAAGGCTCAGTGGCTTGGCCAGTCCTGCCCCCAAACTCAGGTGAGAGGATGCATGAGTCTCAGAAGCCAGTGATGCCATGCTGTGAGCCTTCTGCACAAGTGACAATGCCACCCACACTCACTGGGAATCACTTTACTCTTCCCTGGAGATGGACATGCAACACCAAAGCCGTCATCAGGGCTAAGTCAGATCTCACACTATGTGCAAACACTTTCTTCTCTCATCTAAACCCAGCTCCCCAAAGTGGTCAATATGCCCTTAGGATATGACCCCAAAATACGACATTTTCCCCCCATACTCAACCTCTCCTGATCTAGAAACGGGGAGGAGAGGTTTGACATTTTCCAGAAAGAGGAGCAAACTCAAATCCTAGGGGAGCCAGAAATGGTTGAAACTGCCTGGTTGGTATCCACTGAGATAAAATGGCACACACACGTCCTGTCTACAACAGCAGCTGCTCTCAGTCCCAAACCATTGTTCTAACAAGAAAGTGGGGCCAATTCTCAGCAAAGTGGAAGTTGGAAATTCAGATGTGTCTGTGAAATCTCTCAGTTCTAAAATGTCAACATCCTATTCAAAGGATGTTTAAGACTCCCTGAGGGCTAAAGGAGTCTGCTGATGATTTGGCTCCAGAGAGTCCATTCGTCACCTTCAGCGTGATTTAAAATCACCGCCAGGTTAGACATCTGTAGTCAAGATCAAGGCTCTCAAGTCGGATGCAAGGACGTAGATAACCAGTCACATGAAGTCCTTCCTGTCTCTAGCCAGAAAATAGAAAGGGCATTTACACCAGGATCTGACAGGCACCCCATCTGGAACCACCTCTTTCAGAGAGGGAGGAGGCCCAGGGGACAGCCGCATCTCCTTTCTCCAGGATGCACCATCTGCAGAGATGGCAGCCACCTGGGGAGAACTCTGTGAGGCAGGGGAGAGGCAGAACCTCATCTGTGTGATGAGTGCGGGCAAGTGGGCAGGAATTAGAGAGGCAGGGGCCTCTCAGGAATGGCCCCTGGAGACACTTTCTCTAGAAGCAGCTCCAGCCACCCAGGAAGAGCAGTTGGGAGACCCATTTTGAATCCTCTGGTGCAGGGAAAGAGAGAAAAGGGTAAAGCACTTCCTCGCCATGTGGGGCCTCTCAGTTCCACTGGCCTTTCCTGGAGGGAGGCTCACACACACACCTTAAGAGGCTCCCATGTGGCTGGTAATGAATTCCTAGCCTGGGAGGTCATTCTGAAAGGCGTGCTTCCTTCATTCTCTGCCTAACTCCACCACTTCTAGAAAGTCGTTCCCACCACCTCTTCCCACAAATAGCCTCCCCAGAGCCCCACCACCTACCTTGGCACTGGAATCCTTGCTTCCCGAAGCCCCTGCAAAGGCAGAAGGTGGCACATCAGACACCCGAGGGGCTCTAACTGCCCAAAGTCACCCCCTTCCCCGGACTCTGCCCCAGGTGCAACCTCCTGGCCACAGGCGGGTGCCCATGAATCTTCGGCCTGTGGTGTGGGGGCAGCTCGGTGGTAACCCCCACCACCCCCTCAGAGGGCAGAGGGAGGAGGCTGCGACCACCAGGTGGCGGGATGGGGGATCGCTTCCGCCGCGGTGGGGGCGGAGGGCAGGCGGCAGCGCTGCCCACAGAGAAGCCCTGAGTACCCTTCGGGAGAGAGAGAGACACGCATCCAGAGGGCGAGTGTGAGCGTCCCCATGACGGTGGTGCTCCCTGGGGGGCTAGGAAGGGAGACACGACTCCCCACACTTGGAGGTCGGGGTTGGGCGTGGGGAGCTGGGAGAAGGTGCCCGCGGGCATGTGAAAGGGGCTGGACTGAGGAGTGGAAAGGGGAACGCAGGCCTCGGGGAAGCTCAGGAAGAGAAAACAGGGTGTTGCTCCCGGAGACGCGGAGGGGAAAGGAGCCCCCTCGCCCGCCCGGAGACGGAGAAGGCACTCAGGGCGCTGCCCCCGGAAAGGAGAGGCGGGGTGCGGGCGCCTCGAGCCCGGAAGGAGGCGTAGAGACAGGGAACCCCGGACGAGAGGACACTCGAGGCGCTGCCCTCCCGCGCAGGGACGGGCACCCCGCGCTCCCGGCAGGTGCAGGAAGGGCGCCGCGACGCCGCCGCTGAGCGCTCGGGAGGCGGCTGGAAGGAGAGCGGACGGAGAACGCCCGCCGCCAGCCGTCGGGGCCAGGGCAGAGCAAGCCCGCGGGACAGCCCTCCCGGGAGTCCGGCGCGCAGGGTCCGCGCGGGCGGCGGGGCCCGGCCTGGCAGGGAGCGAACGGGCCGGCCAGTGCGGGCGCGGGCGCTCTCACCAGATGAAGTCGGTGCAGTGGCTGCAGAAGGTGGGCTGCTTGAAGAAGCGGGCGGTGAATTTGTGGTTCTTCACCTCGTGCACGTTCTTCTGCCGGAGGGCGCCTTTGCGGGCGAAGCGCACGGTGCTCTCCTCGCCCTCGGCCGGCGGCGGCCCCGCAGCCGGGTCAGCCATCTTGCGCGCGGGGAGCGGGAGCCGGAGTGCCGGCCGGGGCCGCGGGGCCGCGGGTGCGGGCCCGGGAGGCGCGCGCGAAGGCGGCCGCTGCTGCCGCCGGGGCTGCGGGCGCTTCCCCTGCGCCGGCTCTGGCGGCCGCGGCGCGCGGACTGGGGCTGTCACTCGCCCAGCTGCCGCCGCTCGTCCAGCTGCGCTCGGCACCGCTGGCCCAGCTGCGGGGGCGGGGGGCGGAGCCCGGGCCGGGCCCGCCTCCCTCATTTGCATCGCACCCAAGCCCCGCCCCGCTCCGCCAGCTGCTTTACATAGCGGCACCCCCCGGAGGCTGCCAGCCTCCCAGCGCCGTCTTCCTAGCCGCAGCGCTGCGGAGGGCGCGGGGACCGCAGCCCGCCAGCGTCACCCTGAGTCTGGCCCCTACCCTGGGTGGCGTTCAGGAGATGAGCACCTGGGGCGAGCCCCGCGGGAGCCAAGAGTAGAAAGAACGACCCGGACTGGGCTTGGGTAGTTGGGAAGGGTGGGACGCCACGGATTCCACCCCGGCCTCTGCAGAGACGGGTACCCGTCCACCCCGCTTCCATCCCATTGGTCATTCTGCACGCGTCTTCCAGAGGGATGGGTTCCCACTGTCACTCATTCGGAAAAGCCTGTGGCTCCACACACTTGGACACACATACGCACACACGTACCGCAGAGGCGAAGGAGGAGCAATCTTTATTTCATATGTACATCAAACTCCACCCCAAAGACAGTTCTTGGCTTTGCTGGTCTGACCAGTCACAAGAGAACGCCTACATTCGGTCCATCGTCTCCACAGATTCCGGTTCCTCAGCCGTGAAATGGACTAAGGGACGTGGGTGGGAAGCTTACTAGGTCTGTATTTCTTCAACTTTCATTCATTCCTCGTCTTCACTAATTCTGGTGGTATGTGTGTACCATTTGAGAATAAGTGTCTGGTTTCTGCTTTTGAATAGCAAGACGTATCTGTACTATTAAAACCTCTCCAGGTGCCGTCACCTGCCCCAGACATCTGCACCTGAGAGGGGTTTTTCGTTTGTTAAGAAGAAAAGCTAGGAGCACACTGACGGAGAAGTGGTTTGGTCCACTGCATCCCACCCAGCAGAGTTCACAGACATCCCAAGGGCCCAGTTCGTCTCCCAGGGCCAGGGGGAAAACCAAGATGACCAACTAAATAAAAATAAAAATAAAATGCTTCTTCCTCCTCTCTCTTCCTGCTTGCCTGCTCACCTTCATTCCTGCCTGCACATTTCCTTAAAGGAAAAGAAAGAGGAGGAGGAGGAGGAAGACTAACAGGTGTGTCTCTAGTGGCTTAGGTGGTTGAGACGCTGATGTGCAGACCATGTAAAAAGTCCAAGGGCCAGAGTTCACAACCCAAGGTCAGGTAAAAAGCCAAAATCGAAACAAAATTTTTAAAGCATTGAAAGAAAAGAAGGAAGATTAACAAATATCAAAGAGATATTAAAGACACAATAACATCCAACTCGGACTCTGTCCTGGATGGAATCTGGTACCAAAAAGGGTAATAATTGAGTAATACAGTGTGATTTGGCGCCCTGTCGATGCACCGTATCTAAAACTAACTCTCTCTCTCTCTCTCTCTCTCTCTCTCTCTCTCTCTCTCTCTCTCTCTCTCTCTCCAGCACTGCATTAACTACAAACTCCTTCACTAGACCTAGGCTCTCAGCTCTCAGGACAGATGCTGCTCACCATTGCATCACCTGGTGCCAAGCTCAGTGCCTGCCTCTCCTGAGAGTTCAATAAATATTGGTTGAATAAGTGAGTGAGTGAGTGAGTGAATGAACACTTACAGGACATCATCCCAATCCAACATTAGGTACTAGAGGCTGTCAGGTACTCCTGCTGTCTTATTTAGTCCTCCCAACAACCCTGTGTAGATCGTCTAACTTTCGTGATGGATAAGGACAGTGAGGCTCAGAGTGACTCCGACTTATACCCAAGGTCACACTATTGGTAAATGATGATTGGGCCAACCTAACTACAAAACATACTGGTGATGAAGGAGAGGAGAAGGGCAGGATGGAGTTGATCCAGCCATACTGAACTTCTGCCTAATGAAGCTCAGGTCCCACTAGGATGGTTTTGTCTGGAAGCTACTGACTGGTAAGTCATTATTAGGTAGCATGTGGAGAGCAATGGCTGTAAGAATAGACAGTCCCTCCCCTATACAGCAATTCAAAGGTAAAGGGGAAAAAATAGTGTTCACTTTTAAGGGTGACATGTTTGAGAAACTGGATGAGTCTGTCTATTATTAGCCCTTTAAGAGGCTCCATCAGCTCCCAGGGAGGCTTGGGAAAACATCCCAGGAGACATTGCTACTGAAGAAGATTTCCTTTGAACCGACGAACTGGAGGCTGGCAACCCACATCCTGACTTTTGAATGAAGTGACCTGGATGACTTTGGTCTGTAACAACAAGCAGTACCTCATGGGACCTGGTCCTGAGGATGGAAGGGCTGGTAAACTCTGAAGACACACCATTTCTGGGGAAGCTGCACCATCTGAAAATGGGGAACACCGTTCCCATTGAACCCAGATCCCATAGGACAGGGGTCTCACACTTGTGGGCCTTGGCTACATATTTTAGCCAGCCCGGACAGTATTTTTGTTCACATTTGGTAGAATCTCACATAAATATCCAGATTCTGATTCTCTAAGAAAAAAATATGGCTATATCAATCAATCCAGTTATCAATCATTTGGTCATTCATGCAGCAGTGAATGTATTGAGCACCTACTATATGCTGTTCCACACACTGTTAAATAAAACAAGTCCCTGCCTTCATGGAGCTTACTGTTTAACAGAGAAGAAGGACAATAACCTAATAAACTAGTGAATCTATACTAGGTGACGTAGAGATGTGTGCTGTAAGGGAAAAATAAAGAATGGTTTAAAAATTTAATAAAGAATGACAGTGGCCAAAGAAATCCCTTATGATGGAGAGATCCGAGCTAAGACCTGAACAAAGTGAGGGGTGAGCCCTGGAGCTAGCTCAGGGTAGAGTATTCTAGATAGAAAAACAGTAAATGCAAAGGGCCTGGGGGAAGAATGTGCTCAGCATGCTAGAGAAGCAGCAAGGAGGTCTCTGTGTCTGAAATGGAGGAGGAAAGAGCAGGTTTTGAGAAGACGTCAGGAAGGTAGAGGGACCTTATACACCTTTGAGTTTGAATTTCACTCCAGTGAATGGGAAGCCATTGGAAGGTTAGATGCAGAACAGAAGCCTGATATGACTTATGACCACTATGTGGAAAATTAGATTGAAGGAGGGGAAAGGCAGAAAGAGGGAGAGCAGTTGAGGTCATTTGAGTAGAAGAGGAAAAAGATGAACACAAAATGCATGGTGCCACATGGAACTAAAAGGTAGTGTCTCCCTATAGATTGGGCATGAGCCCTCAGGGTCACCAGAACCCCTGGATGATTCACTGTGACTTTAAAGGGAAACTCTTCCTTGACTCTGGAAGTTCTGGAAGCTGTTGGCATTCCTTGGCTTGTGGTTACATCACTCCCATCTCCACCTCCATCTTTACATCACCTTCTCTGTGTGTGGGCCTGTCTTCTCTTCTCTCTATAAGAAAGGATACACATCATTTCATTTAAGGCACACTCAGACCATCTTAGATGATCTCTTCATTTCAAGATCCTTAACACATCTGCAAAGACTTCTTTTCCTAATAAAGTAGCATTAATAGGTTCCTGGAATTAAGACACTGACATATCTTTTGGGGGTTCACCCATCAACCCACGACTTGGATAAGTAGTGCATGACCTTGGGAAAATCATTTCCTTCTGTGTCTTACTTTCCTTCTCTATAAAATAGGGACAGGGATATACTAGTTTGCCTTTCAAATATTTTATTCTAAGGCTGCCTTTTCCAACACAGTAGTCATTAGCCACATGTAGCTATTGAGGATTGGGAATGTAGCTATCCTGAATTGAAATATGATTGTAAATCTGAAATATATTCCAAAATATCAATACTTAGTATAAAAATGTAAAATATCTCAAATTGTTTTAAATTTTCATGGCATGTTTAAATTCTAATATTTCAATCTGTTGAGCTAAATTATATTTCTCTCTAAAATTAATTTTACCTGTTTGTTTTATTGTAATGTGGCCATCAAAAGGTGTAAAAAGTATATATGTGGTTCACATTATGCTTTCAACAACTCTGTAGAAATCTATAGAAATAGATTTAAATCATAGTAAATAAATTAATGTTTAAAACTATTGGATAATGTAAATGAAAGTTCATCTCTATTCAATGCAGCCTGCAGCAACAGTTTAACTAGAAGCTGGTGGATGTACTTTGAAGATGCCTACTCATGTGGCTGATAAGCTGATGCCATCTTATCAATCCAGTGCTCACCCCAGGCTTTGAGTCAGAGGATTTGGTTCCTCTTTCTGTGGGCATCTCCACTGGCAGTTTAAGCTTTCTCATAGCATAGTGGTTGAATTCCAAAAGTGAATGTTCCAAAAGACAGTAAGATGATAGCTTCTTAAAGCCTGATCTGGAAATTGATATAGTGTCATTTGTGACATGTGATACTGGTCCAACAGTCACAGAACCCATATTCGAGGGAAGACCCCATATCTCAATAAAAATGCATCAAAGAATTCAGGAGTTACAGAGGAAGAGCTTTATAAATATTTGTTGACTTAATAAAAATGTCACAATTCTCATCTGAGATATGATGAAACAGAAATTAGAAAAACGTAATTCTTGAGTTCACCCTAGAACTACTGTTAATAATAATTAAAAATCAATATTAAGAAGCAGTAAACTATGGCCCACTCATTTAAAGGAAAAAAAATTATTAGAAATTGTCCTAGTGAACAGCATATGGAGTACCTCCTAGACACCTATTTTAAAAGAACTGTCTTAAAGGTAAAGATGCTCAGAAAACTAAAAGAAGACATGGAGAAACTCAAGAAAGTGATAGATGAACAAAACAGAAATATCAAGAAAAAGACAGAAAGCCTAATAAGAAACAAACAAAAAAAATTCTATAGCTGAAAAGTACTGTAACTAAAACGAAAAATTCACTAGAGGGATTTAAAGGCATATTTGAGCAGACAGAAGAAATAACAAGTAAACTGGAAGAGGGGACAACTGAAATTATTGAAGAACAAAAGGAAAAGTATTGAAAAACAAGTGAACAGAGGTGCAGGGACCCATGGGACACCATCAAGTACCTCAGCATGTACACTGGGATCCCCAACAGAAAAAATAGACAGGACAAAATTATTATACATAGTAACAATGGCCAACCTGTTCCCCATTTTGGTGTGATGTGTGAATATAAACATCCAGCAAGTTCAAAGGCTCTAAGTAGGATACACTCAAAAAGACTCACAATGAAATACATTATAATCTTATTAAGAGATAAAGAATCTTGAAAGCAGTGAAGAGAAGCAACCCATCACATGTAAGTCTCCTCCATAAGATTATCAGCAGAATTTCCATCAGAAAGTTTGGAAACCAGAGAGAAGTGAACTGATATATTCAAATACTAAAAGAAAATGCTGTCAACCAAGAATCCTATAACCAGAAAAACTGTTCTTCAAATTATAAGGGAGAATTTAAAACATTCCTAGATAAATAAAAGTTTAGGGATTTTTTTCACTTCTGGACCTGCCCTGCAAGAAACACTAAAGAGAGTCATGTTTAAATGAAAAAACACTGAACAGTAAGTGAAAGCCAAATGAAGAAATAAAGACCTCAGTAAAAGTAAAATATCTTGGACAATCATAAAAGCTAGCGTTGTGGCAACAATGATTTGTTCCTCCCTTTTTTGTTTTCTACATCCTT
Source organism: Solenodon paradoxus (assembly GCA_004363575.1). NCBI lineage: Eukaryota > Metazoa > Chordata > Mammalia > Eulipotyphla > Solenodontidae > Solenodon > Solenodon paradoxus. The sequence goes on from RJWH01003103.1 coordinate 148,982, forward strand.
TAAGAAACAATACATTTCTTCTTACAAGATAATAATTATTTTAAAAGCTAATGTTATTGTAACTTTCATTTGTAACTCCACCTTTGTTTTCTACATAATTTATAAGATTAATAGATCATCAAAAAAAATTATTTCATGTGTTTGGACACAGATACCAAGATGTCATTTTTTGATATTAATAACTGAGAAAGGTAAGGACAGAGCTGTATAGGAGCAGATTTTTATGTCAATAGAGTTAAACTAGTATAAATTCAAATCAATGATGAGCATGGTGTGATATCATACATTTAAGGAAGAATAAACCTGTACTCCTAAAATTTGTATAATATTGTAAAGCAATGTTACCCCAATAAAAAATGGTTTAAAGCATATTAGGTTAGCACTTTGAAAATATACAATTTTCACTTTTTTGTTCACATAAAATTTAAAGGCATGCTGCAGACACTATTATTGTTACCATGTTATCAACTTTAAAATAGAAAATCATTTAAAAATTGAATTGTATGTTTTAGTATGCAAAGTAAAAAAGTATATACACATGCATATCTACAGTTATAAATATGTGTGTGCATACACACACATATATATCACAATGTCAAAATAATTAGAGACCCTTAGCTTTAACAAAATGTGTAATAAGAGGAAAAACATTTTAAAAAAATTTAAATTAGACTGTCAGTATGAGAAATATAATCTCCATTGAAACCATAAAGAAAAAAATTACAGACTATGCACAAAAGGAAATGAGAAGGGAATTAATATGTTTGACTGCAAAACATCAGCTAAACACAAAAGAAGACAGTAGAAGGAAATGAGGAAGAGAAAAGCTAAAAGGCATGTATAGAAAACAAGTGGCAAACTTGCAAAAAGTCAATCTCTCCTTATTAGCAATTATTTTAGATGTGGATTGAATAAATTTGCCAATCTGGAGACAGAGATTAGCAAAATGAATTTTTCAAAGAAGTTATGATCCAACACTGTCTACAAGAGAACCCACTTAGATTCAAAGACACTAATTTAGATCAAAAGTGAAAGCAGGATCTCCAAGAGATATCGGTCCACTAATGTTCCTGGCAGCACTTTTCAGTTGCTAAAATGTGGATGCAATCAAGGGCCCATCAACAGATGAATGGTAAATGAAATGTGGTTTAAACATAAGCAGGATGTTATTCATCCTTCAAAAGGAAATTTTGACTTATGCTACAACATGGATGAACTTTGAGAATCTTACACTAAGTGAAATAAGCCAGTTACCAAAAACCAATACGGTTCCACTCATGTGTGGTGTCTACAGTAATCTAAATCATAGAAAAAGAAAGCAGAACGGCAGTTGCCAGAAGCTGGGGGCAGGGAGGAATGGAGAATTCTTGTATAACTGCTATGGTTTCAGTTTTGCAAGATGAAAAGAGTTCTGTAATAGATGGTGGTTAACAGTTGCACAATCCTATGAATGTACTTAATACTACTGAATTCAATGCTTAAAATAGTTAGGTGGTAAATTTTATGTTATTTTTAGCACATTTTAAAAATAGGGGGAGATTGAATGGATTAATGGATGCAGTTTGAAAAACTCAAAAAATTCTGGAATGGATGGTATTAAGTATTGCACAACAATGTGAATGGATTTAATATCACGGAACTGTGCACTTAAAATGGGGATTAAAATGGTAAATTTCGTTGTGCATATTTTACTACATAAAAAAAGGTGAATGGGAAAAACTAATATGAATTGGACACTAACTTTGAGCCAGATCCTGTGCTAATCACTGTCTATGCACTGATGCCTCCACTGTGGTATTGCTGTATTCAACACAGGTAAGAAAATGAAGTTACAAAGTTACAAACTTTCTCCAGTTTCCATATCAGAAAATAGCAGCACCAAGACTTGAATCCAAATCTTGTGACACTACCGGATCAAATACAGAAAAGTTCTAGCAACTCCAGAGGGAACCACTGTATGATTTCTATCATCATAAATTTGGTAGGTTTTGTTTTTAAAATCATTTAAATTTGTGGTATAATAGATGAGATCTAAAATTTGCCCATCTTCACCATTTCTTTTTTCCACTTTTATTGAGATATGATTGACATGCTGTATTGTATCATTTTAAGGTATACACTATAATTTAATGTGTATATGTTGCAAAATGATGACCACAGTACCTCTAGTTAACATCATTCACCCGGCAGTGGCAGTTTTCTCTTGTGATGAGAATTTTAAGATCTGCTCACTTAGCAACTTTCAAACATAGTGTCCAATATTGTTGAATGTAGTCACCGTGGTGTAAATTACATCTCCAGAGCTTATCCATAACTGGAAGTTTATACTTTCTGATCCCCTTGACCCACTTCACTGCCGAGCCCATCCCTCTACATGTAAGGTGCAGCACAGTGATTATGCTGGTGCATACTTGAAAGTTGAGAAGAGTAGGTCTTAAAAGCTATTGTTGCATCACAGAGAAACATTTTTTTGTAATTTTGTGGTGATAGATGTTTACTGGACTTATTGTGGAGTGATTATTTCTCTCTCTCTCTCTCTCTCTCTCTCTATGTATATATATATATATATATATATATATATATATCGCAGTTGTTATTTGCACACCTGAAAGTAAAATAATGTTGTATGTCAATTATATCTCAATAAAAAAATTAAGTTCTATACATGTCACAAATAGCAGGATTCCCTTCTTTTTATGGTTGAATAATACTCTATTATTTATACTCAAGAGCTGTGTGACAAAATGTCAGTCAACAATGAATCAAATATGATGGTGGCCCCTACATAGAGCCTAGGTATGTAGTACCTATGCCATCTAGACTTGTGTGAGAATATCCTATGGTATCCACATGATGTAATCATCTAATGACATATATCTTGGAAATTATCCTCATTAAGTGGAGATACATATATATGTATATATGTATATATATATATGTATATATAAAATCTCACTCATCCATCGATGGACACTTTAGTTGTTTCTATGTCTTGTCTATTGTAAATAATACTGCTATGAAATGGGGGTGCAGTTCTCTTTGGGATCATGGATTTGCTTCCTTCAAACATATACCCAGAAATGTAATTGTTGGATCACATGGTTTGTTTTTGAGGAGCCTTCATACCATTTTCCATAGTGGTTGCACCCAGTTGCATTCCCACCAACGATGCATGCCCAAGCGTTCCCTTTTCCCCACATTCTCACCAACACTTTCTGTCTTGTCGTTTTAATAACAGCCCTCCTAACAGGTGTGAAATGGTATCTCATTGTGGTTTTCATAAATCATTTCCAAGTTTACAGGAGTGTTAAGGTCAGTCCCATTGTCCTGCAACTTATCTTCAGTACCCTCTTCATCATGAAAACTAAAAGTCTATACCCATTAAATGACACCCCAGTCCCCCGTCCCCTGCCTCTGGCAACCACCATTCTGCTCTCTGTCTATGAATTTGACTACTCCAGCTAATTCATATAAATAGAATCATAGAGTATTTTTTGTCACTGACAGTCTTGGTTCCGGTCGCTGTAACAAGTTACCTTAGATCAGGGCAGGGGGAGGGATGCTTAAACAACAAACATTTATTTCTCACAGCAGTGGAGAGGTAGACAGACAGAAAAAGACACAGAGAGACAATCAGACAGACAGAAAGACAGACACAGAGACAGAGAGAGATCACCTCTCTTCTTCTTTATTTAAGGACATTAATCCCACTACAGGGTCTCCACCTTCCTGATCTCATCTAAATCTAATTACATCTCAAAAGCCCCATGTCCATCTGCCATCATATTGGGAATTAGAACTTCATCATATTGGGGGTGGGAGAGGGACCCAGACATTCACATCAGCTTATACACTTGGCGTAATGTTCTTTAAGTTCATTCATGTAACAGTGTGAGAACTTCCTTCTTCGTTAAATCTGAGGTTCTAGATTACTCCTGCCTCTTCTTGAACTTCATATAAATGGGAATCTGCTTCTGGATTTTTGTATACTACATAATATCTCTAAGATTCATCTGTTTGTATCTGTGTGTGAGTACATTAGAGCTCTTTGTTTTTTATTGCTCTGCCTGAAGATACCACATTTTGTTTATCTGTTCAATGTCAATGGCCATTTGGACTGTATCCAGTTGGGACTCTCTTGAGAAACTCCCCTATAAATGACATTCTTCCATGTGTCCTTCCGTGAATATATGCATTCATATCTCTTAACACCCAGCAGTGGACTTTCCAGGACCAGCTGTTGAAGTTCTTTGGCTTTGAGGACGTCGCTTCAGACAGTGGGGATGGTTGCTGCTGTGTGTCAGGTGCTGGTATCCCTCCCCAGTCTCTCGCAGACACCTTCAGGGAGGAGGCCGAGTCTCCCCTCGGAGAGGCCAGGACCGAGGTGGGTTCTCGGAGCTCACAGCAAACAGGAACTTGAACAGGAAGTAATTGTGGGCAAAATGCTGTGTAATAATGAACACAGCACAATTAAACCCAATATTTGGGTCAGAGAAAGTTCTTGCTTGGTTTATTAAATTCTAGAAGAGGAAACAGAAAATGAAGCCATGAGGGCACAAATGAAGACGCCAAGCATCCAGACTAGGGACTATTCCCAGTACAGTCCTTTGCAATCCCAGCAGGACAGCCACCGTAGTGGTAGCTGTGTGGGTTCCCAACTCTGCCCCCTCGTCCTCAAGGTGCTTCAGGAAGAAAATAAGAGGTCTGCTCAGTCTTTGCAAAGAGAGAGATAGCAAGTGCTGGAGAGGTGTTGAAAACCTATTAGCACCCATCTGAGATGTTCTCTTTGATGTTTTCAGAATAGTTGAAAATAAGATAATCAGGAATGATTCTCATTGTGAGATTCAATGGGATTGGGTGGCAGGTTAAAGCAACACTGAAAGTCATTGCAAGAGCACCTGGTGGAGCAGCGTTTAGGTCTGCTGCCTCCCACTGAGTGCCATCCACATACATCAGAAAAAACCTGGCTCACATCCCAGAACCAGGTGGAAGAACCAAGATAAACAACTAAATAAAAACAATTTTTTTAATGTTTCAAAGTCATTGCAGGGTCCTGACTTTGCGAACTGGGTGCCAGGGGATGGAGAAGTCTAAACAGGGAGTACTTTCTCCTTCTCTGTCCTCCCATAAACTGTCTGGCAAGAAGGAACTGAGGACACCTCTGCATAGAGAGTTTGAATTAGGAGGGGGAGAGAGCTGCCTTCAGCCTTCCTCCCTTGTCATTCCTCAGCAGGACCAGGAGTAGGGTGAAGAGTGAAGCATTCAACTTGAGTCCAAAATGTAAGGCATGCCAAGAAGTCAGAAATCAATATAAAGAATAGTTTCTTATAACTGTTAATAGAAACAGTCATCTGCAGAGATATATGCACCCCGATGTTCATTGCAGCATTATCTACAAAAGCCAAGAACTAGAAACTACCTAAGTGCCCAACACCAGATGAATGGATAAAGATGTGGTATATATATATAAAATAAAATACTACACAGCCCTTAGAAGAGATGAATTCCTGTCATTTGAATCAACATAGGTGGCTCTAGAGGGGATGAGGCTGACTGAGAAAAATCAAAAGAAGACAGATGAATACCAGATGACCTCACTCATAGGTGGAACATGAAGAGACAAAACCAAAGGAACAGACTATAAACAAAACTAATCCTTGGACATTGGCAATACTACTGAAGTTACCAGTAGGAAGCAGGGTGAGGGGGCAAGTGGTGGCAAGTTCAATGGACAGTGGTGAAGGACTCTTGGTAACTCAGTGGAAGGCAGGGCATATGGACATATACTTGAGGAATGGGGAGCATGCACATATGGGTTTATATTATTTTGTAAAGCAAAGTTGCCTTAATATATATTAAAATTTTAAATGTTTAAAATAAATAAAAACTAACAGAGTAAAGATAAATAATAGTTTGATACAATATATCCAAAAATTGACACTAATGAAGAAGGAGGAGATGGAGAGGGAGAAGAAGAAACCTATGATGAAGAAAATGTCAACTTTTTAAACAAAGGCAGAATCTGATTAGTATAAAGTAAGTAAGGCTGACTCACGTAAGTGCAGAGTAGATCCACAAGGAAGTTGTTAAGATTAAATGAGCTAATGCATGTAATGCACTTGGAACACGTCATAAATGCTTTAATTACTATCATTATTGTTGCTAGTACTGCTATTGCTGCTACTCCTCCTATTTTTGCTCCAGGAGAGAGTGACACAACCACCGGGTATGTAGGGAATCTACTATTCCCATCCCCTCCCCAAAGAAGTCTTTTCTGATTCCCAGGGGTTTCAGTTAGGTGCCGCTCACCTGTGATCCTCCAGCATCCTGAACTGACCTGGGCATTGCTCTTAGCCTATATCCTGTCGCTTGTTTATTTGTTCATCTTCCCAGGTAGCCCAGGACCTGGGAGAGGCAGATCTGCTGTTACCAAACCTCTGGTTCCTATGCAGTGGTGCCGAAAGAAAATTGAGCACAAGACTCAGGAGAAGGGAAGGGTCCATTTATTTCCTGCAGAAAATGGAGTCAGGGGAGACCTAAGTCTCAAATCCTCCATCTTACTAAACTAAAGCAAGCAGGCTTTTAAGGGGGAGTCTGAACCTGGAAGCTGCGTGATAAGGGACTGTCCTCCCAACAGTGTCCATCTGGTCATCTCCAGCTTCAGTGTCAACGACAGAACTCAGGACCCAGGTCAAGGAGATGCTGGAATATGTGTGCAGTTGTCAGTCAGTCCTTGGTTTCTCCAGAATCAATACACCCCTGCACCAACGACATGCCAGGTCAGTCCCCCTTTTAGAGAAACTGGACACCGAGAAGTCAAGTGTGTCTCCAAGGTCATTCAGCCACCAAGTGGAAGAGTTGTGCTCCGACCCCTCAGGCTGACCCCAGAGTCTATTCTTCTGACCCCTAAATGAGTCCCTCTGCCAAGACACAAGCTCAGCCAGCCCCCACCAGCAATCTTTACTTTCTCCCTCTTACAGGGAGAGAGTGCCAAGGGCGAGAACATCCAAGTGAAAGAAAATAGGTTTTGTCATTTCTCTAAGAAGCCACCTGATCCCTGCCGGTTCAGAAGAAATCTTTAATATCACATCTCTCTTTGTCCCGGGATTCTTTTATATGCTTGGCCTGTCAGCTTTGTCTTGAGCTGGCCAAGTAGAATGCCCATCCATAATGCAGCCAGGAGAGGGGAGGATCTAACAAGCAAACATGGTGCCAAATGTAGAAAGCACAAAAGAACCTTTTTCACAAAAGGGATATCTACTGCATACTTTCTCTGCTCTTGGATTCCTACCAGTACATTGCAGGTTTTGGTGTTTTTTCAAAAAAGTGTCAAGTTATTAATCTAGCATGCTTTCTACCCACCATCCTAGATTCTTCAGATAACAACAGAATAGAATGACATAATTTTTTTAAGAGAGGAAGACACATTTAAGGAAGAAGGGAAGAGAGGGATTGAAGAAGGGAGGGAGGAAAGAAGGAAGGATGGAAGGAAGGAAGGAAGGATAGATAAGCATCTTTATTTTGAGTTGTTCCTTTTGATTTTGCTTCCCAGCCCTGGGTCTTGAACCCAGGTCTTTAGGCTGTATGTGGTCTGCATACCAGTATTTTAGCCACCTGAGCCACAGGGTCATGCCAAAATGTTGCCGTATTTTAACTGAGGGTGCATCCTTGTGGCTCAGGTGGCTGAGACGTTGGCATGTGGACTTGGGCTCATGCCCCAGGACTGGGGTGAAAAACCAAAATAAATAAAGATGTATCTTCCTTCCATCCTTCAAGTACTTCTCCCTCCACTTCCTCCCCTCTTCTCTTTAAAAAATATTTAAATGAAAAGTGACTTTTTAACTTGTGCTCATTTTTAGAACAACTAATAGGTTCACATGTTCAAAAGTCAAAATGATATAAACAGGTTATCATTGAGAATGATACCTCCTGCCCAGCCCTTCTCCCTATACCCCCCCAGAAATAGCCACATTTATTCATTTCTTAGTTTTTTTGTCCATCTTTCTGTTTCTCCTTTATTAAATTTACCTACACAAATATAAATTTATGAAAAATTTAACGTATATTCTTATATATTCCTCTTCCCCCCTTTTACACAAAATTGTCATACTATGCAGTATTTTGCATTTTGTGGGGTTTTTTATCATTGAACAATCTATCAGGAGGCCTTTCCTTATTAGAGCATAAAGATTGTCATTAATTTTTACAGCTGCATGTACTCCATGTAAGGAGGTAGCCAGTCCCTTATGGGTGAACATTTGGGCTGTTTCTGTTGCAAATGATGCTGTACGAAATCACCTTGAACCTGTATCATTTTCTCCCCACCTCAAGGCATCCAGAGAATAAATCCCAGAAGGAAGGCTCACCAGGTCAAAGAGTAAGTGCCTTTTCAAGGATGATGGATGCTGCCAACTCGCCCTCGTCCATGGGGGCTCCAGGCTTCGTGATGGCCTTGTCTGTGCCCCCACAGTCTTACTGATAAGAGTTATTCGGCTTCTCTCTTGTTGCCAATCTGGTAAGTGATAAATGATATCTGAGTGTCATTTTAATTTGCATGTATCTTATTATGAGTAAGCTTGGGCATCTTTTCATAAGAAGAATGTGTTAAAAGAGCACTTTTATTGTGAGTGACAGAAGCTCATTAGGACTAGCTCAAGCAAATAAAGGAGAAATTACTATACAAATTACACTGAGTCTCATGAAGCCAAGAGCAGCACTCCCTCTGTCCCCCCGGGAGAAACTGGATCTAGAAAATGGAAAAATATTCGCTAGATCTCTCCCTCGCTCCCTCCCATGTGCCTGATGTACTGGTGCATTTCCCACCCCTCAGAGATACCATCATAGAGTCTCGATTCCAAATACCCAGAGTCCTCTCTTATTTCTCATTGATTCATTTTTTGTCCCCTGAGCACCCTTCATCCAAGCAGCCATAGCTGGAGGTGTGGAGGATGAGCAGAAGAAGCAGAAGGTGCAATTGCTGGGGCCATTCCCACCGTACGCCTGCAAGATTCCAGTCCCCCTCCCTCGTGGTCTCCTCTTCCTGTGAGCACTGCCAACAAGACAGAAGGCTTCCATTTGTCTGGCAGAGTCCAACTTGCGGGAGAGTCAGTTCTCTGTGTGACCCCCTTGCTTTTCCAATCCACTCCCAATCACTCTGTGTTCCTGGCTAACGATGGATTTAAGAATAGTTAGAATGATGCTTGGAGACATCAGTTAGAAGGAGAAAGACAGGCATGATATGATATCACTCAGAAGTATTATATAGAGACAGAAAGCAAATAAATAAACTAAATTAAACAATATTAGACTTCAAAAAAGAAGAGAACCAATTTAAGCCAACAATAGCCTTTTAGTGAGCAAAAAGGCAAACCAGAGGGTGCAGAAGAGATAGGGGAGGGGCGGGGGCAGACAGGGTAAAGGGACTCAATTGTATTGTGAAGGAAAAAAGGAAATAGTGGCAAACCTACTTATTATATACAGATGCAATTTGCTGCCACAATGACTTCAAACCTAGTTAATGTTAAAATGCAATATCCCTTCAATATAATCAACTTAAAAAAAAAAAAAGAAATGCGATCCAGTTTCAACCGGATATATAAGGAACCACTAAAGGCTGCTGAAAAGAATACAGTGTCAAGATGGACTCTCTCCTGTTACTATGTGTTGTCGGAGCCACACATGACTATCAAATAAGTGCAAAGTAAGAGCCGCCTCCCAAATCTGGTGACTTAATTCAGAATCATTTATTCCCAACGTGAGTGGGTTGGCCAGGTATTTCTTCTGCTCTGGGGACTGGCTGGTCTAGAATGGCCTCACTCACCTGACAATTGACCTAAAGGGAGTTAGTTGACCTAAAGGGAGTTAGTTGACCTAAAGGGAGTTGGGTTGGGGGAGTACATTTTTATTCCACCAGCAAGCAAGTTTGAGCTTCCAAAAATAGTCTCAGGTTCCAAAGTGCATCAAGAGAAGAAAAAGAAAATAGAAGTTCCCATGTACTTTCCAAGTGTCCTTATGCATCCTATTACTAATTGTCCCAGTGAGCAGAGCAAGCCACATGGCGCAGACCTGATTGGGTGGACATATAGTTACATCACTTGATGGGAGTAGCTGAAAGAGATTGCAGTCGTTTTTGCTACAGGATCACCATGATGTCTAGCACTCTACCTCTCATGGGATGATGAGGTGTGCTACCCTGAGGGTGGCAGGTAAGCAGATGCGATGGATTAGCAGTGATGACATTGGTCCAACAAATTTGCTAAGCCTGGAGAGGAACTCCCTTGGAAATTCTTACTATGTGAAATAAATATTTTTGAGAGTTGCATTGGTGTTCCAACACCTTGACCTATCGTTCAAGGTATTGGGAGAGGGGAGAGTCAGTCCTAGATAACAGAAGGAGGTTTACTCATAGCCAGGCATCTCAAATTGGCTAGATATTTTTTTGTGTCTGTGAAGAAGTCCTGACTGTACGTGAATATGAACCAATTGTGAGGGGCAGTTACCTAAAAATCAAATGCAAATGGGAGTATCCTTAATAGCATGTAGAGTCCAAAAAACAACAAGCAAAGTCCAGTATTGGGGTCCAAACATCCAGATGCATATGGACAGAGCTGAGAACATGGTATAAAGTGCACTGTATTGGAAACAATGCGGAGAGTTAAGCTCCACGCAATGATATGATTGGTGTGATGGTGCACGACTTGGTCTCTGATGTGTAGACATCACAATGCTATAAACTGAAGGAACACAGAAAAGAGAAAAAAGGAAAAGATGTTATGAAAATATCTGGAAGGAAGTGTTTTACTTAAATGTCAAATATATTAAAGAAGTTAAGTATGGGAAGGAATTTAACAGAGACTAAAATATTTGTCACTGGTTCCCTTAACAAGAGCAATTTCAGTGAAATGGTAAAAGCAGACTATGAGTTAAAGAGCAACTTAAAGAAAAGAAAAAAAGATTGACATTGAGTACAATATTGCCTAAGATTCTTGATAGTCCCAATTTAAACCAACTTTAAACAAAACAGAGTAAGTGGTGGATTTGGTGGTTCTTATCACTGAAATGTCAAAGGAGAGGTAGCTTCAGGCATACTTGGATGCTCCAAAGACACCTCTGAGACTTTATTACCCATTTCTCAGTTGTGTTTGTCTTCTCTCCACATGGAAAACTAGAAAGCATCCTTCCCAACAGTTCTTGCAAAGTTCTCAGGAAGGACTCCAATGGTCCCGTTTGGGAGACCTGACCATCTTTCAACCAATCATCATCCAGCCCAGGAGACAGCATGTTTTGATTGGCCATATTTACTTGTTAGCCTCCATTCCACCAAGTCACACCAACTGAACCAGATTCTTATGGCACGAGAGAAGTGATGATTCCCTAAAAGAAGTATATGAGTTTTTTGCCATGACACTAAAATCAAGGGAAATTAGGCCTCCTGAAAATGAAAAATGTTTTCTCTGCAAAAGACCTTGTTAAGAGGATGAAAATACAAGCTACAGACTTGAGGAAAATTGTTGTCAACCAAAAAGAATTAGCATTTAGAATATTTTTCAAGCCCTCAAAATTCAACAATAAAAAAGAACCCAATTAGAAAGTGGGATAAACACATGAGCAGATTCATACAGATTCGTAAACAAATATTTCATAGAAGAGGACATATACATAATAAATAAGCTCATGGAAAACATGTTCATTGTTAACCATTAAGGAAATGCCCATTAAAACCTCAATCATATATTGCACACACCTGTTAGACTGACTATAATTTTAAAATAACGATAACACCAAATACTGGTAAGACTACAGAGAAAAAGTTTCACTCATACATTGGTGGTTGGATATAAAAATGATACAGCCACTCTGGAAAAGCAGGAGGTAGTTAATTACAAAACTAAGCATGCTTGTGATTACATCAAATTTGAAGGTAGTTGTGGCCTTAAAGGGCACATCTCGAAAACAAAAAAGCACCACACAGGATGGGAGAAAATACTTGCAAGTCATCTATGTGATAGGGGGTTGTTATGCAAAATATCTAAAGAACTGCTACAACTCAACAACAAATAATCAAATAACTCCATTTTAAAATGGACAAAGATATAAGTGGACATTTCTCCAAAGATAACACACAAATAGACAATAAGCATATGAAATGCAACTCAGCATCACTAATCATCAGACTGATGCTAATCAAAACCACAATGCACTATGACCTCACACCCAGTAGAATAGCTACGACTTAAAAAAATTTTTTTAATTAAAAAAAACAAACAGGAAAGAACAGATGAGATGTGAAGAAAACGGAACATATTTGCACAGTTGGTGGGATTGTAAAATGGTTCAACCACTGTGGAAAATAGCATGAAATATAATGACACTCTGATACAGAAACCCCACTTCTCAGTGTACAGCCAAAAGGATTGAAAACTGTCTCAAAGTGATGTTATGCACATGTGTATTCATAGCAGCAGTATTCACAAGAGTCAAGAAACAGAAGCAGCCTCATCAGTCGATGAATGAAGAAACCAAACGTGTCACATATACACAGTGGAATAGGACTTGGTCTTCAGAAGGAAAGAAATCCTATCAGAAGCTGCAGCATGAATGAAACTTAGGGACATTATGCTAAGTGAAATGAACCCATCACAAAACAACCAATAGAATAGGATTCCACTTGTAAGAGGTAACTAAAGCCATCAGATGAATTTCCTTCCTCCATCCATTCAACACAGCACGAGAGCATTACTCTCCCTGGGCATTTTGTTCTAACATAACGAAGGCATTCTCCTCATGGTCCTTGGCTGTGTGTAGGCTCAGCTGGAAACTGCTTAAAATCCATAGCATTCCTATTGGCGAATTACATGTTACCTCATCTGTGTCATTGGTTGCGTGTCCTTCTTTCCATCTTTCAGATATGTCCTCTACAAGTTAGCCATATCGGTGGACCCTTCTGTAGCCACACTCCTCCCTGGGGTGTCTCTTCCCTCTTTATTCTTATCTGCCATGACAGCAGTTACCAAATCTCTTGAGTTGGCTTCCTTTCCAAGTCTTATTTCATGGCATCCTGGATAACATTTTTCTGAATGGTCTGAACTCTGACTAGTAGTTAGGACTCTTTCCATTGAAAGTGACAAAAACTGAATTGACCTTGGACACTTGCAACAAAACTGTGGTTACCAATATGGAATGGGATGGGAGTGTGGGGAGGGAGGGAGAAATGGTGGTGGAGTCCACTGGACAATGGTGAAGAACACTTGGTGATTTGCTGGAGGGCAGGATGTGTTGACATGTATATGAGGAATGGGAAACCTTTAATGTGAGTTTATTTTAAGTGTAAAAATAAAAATAATAAAATAAATGAATGAAACTCAAAAAAGACTGAATTAAAAATGATTTTAGGATTTCTTTGCTTTTTCAAAGATAGTGTTAGCTTCAGGCACAGTTTGATCCAGATTCTCCAACAATTGTCTTCATACATCATTCTCTTTTTCATCTCTTTGGTTCTGTTTTCCTAGGTTTACTTCAGCCTCAGACAAACTCCACCCAGGTGAGGCCCTGGTCATCCTAGAGTCTTAGTAACAACACCCATCCTGCAAAAAAAAAAAAAAAAAAAAAGAGAGAGAGAGAGAGGGATTTTCTTTTCCCCATGGTTTTAACAGATGTACCAAGAAGAGGTGGCTTTACACGTGTATTTATTTCCTGTGGACTACATAGCAAATTACCACCAACCCGGTGGATAAAAGAACATAAATTTATTCTCTCACAGTGCTGGAGGCTAGAGACTGAATCAAGGTATTGGCAGGATCCCACTCCCTCTGGCAACTGTAGATGAGAATCCTTCCTTGCTTCTGGTGACTGTCAGCATTCCTTGGTTTCCTTGCTTTGTGGCCACATCACCCCCACTTCTACCTCCTTCTTCACACCACTTTCCCTCTGTGAGTCTGTCTTCTCTTATACCTGTCTGATCTCCCTCTGTGTCTCCTTCAAGGAAAGACATCACTGGATATCAGGTGCACTTGGATGGCCAAGGTGACCACTTCATCCAAAGATTCTTAACTTAGTTACATCTGCGAAGACCCCTTTCCCAAATTTCACATTCACAAAAACTGAGTATTAGAACATGGACATATCTGATGTGAGACCAACCTTTTACAAACTCCTGTGGGCATGGAGCTTATACAGACTCGATGGACTCTCTTTTCAGAGGGGCCTTGACTAGGTTTAATGCCCTGCTGTAACCATCTTGAAATTCGTAATTGTTGAACAAGAGACCCCAACATTTCCTTTGGTATCAGGCTCTTCAAATCATGGAGCCGGTCCTGGTTTGGGGGCAGCCTGACTATGAGACAGCATTGCTTGAGTTGTACCCCAGGCCACTTTCCAGACCTAGAATGTGCATGGTTTGCCCATCGCCCCCTTCCCATCTTGGATAAAGATGGTGAAGGGAACAAGAAGGCATCATGGAGTCTCTAGCTTTGGATTTCTGTGAAGACTTCACAATGGAGGCAGCCTTTAAACTGAGGCATGAAGGATGAAGAGTTAACTACACAAAGAAGTGAGAGAAAGTGTTTCAGCAAAAGGAAGAGCATATGGGAAGAAGTGGAGGCTGTTAGGCTGGACCAAGGACAAAAGCAGCAGTGGCCATAGCCGGGAAAACGGCAGCCACGCGGGGGAAAAAGGTGGCTGACGTCAGACTGAGGCATTGAAGCCCCCACCTGGAATCACAGGACCAATCCCCAGTCGCGACGTATGAAGCCCACGAAATTCTTTTGCTTAAAGAGCGCGCTTCCCTTTGTTCGGGCGCAACTTCTTCGGCCCCTGTTCTGCAGACCCGAGAACCTCGCCCGGGTGCGCAAACCCCGATAAAGCCCCGGCTATTCGACTTTTTGTTTAATTGACTTTCTTTCCTCGCGGAGCCCAGAAAAAACCTTTCAGAGGCAAGAGAGGGAAGGACATATTTCATATTTTGGGAATTTGCTTGTCCGACTTCCGGTTGCTAGAGACGGAGCCAGGCTGTCAGGAACGGTAACCACAAGGATTATTCCTAGTTAGACTGGATGGAACTGGGGGTTAACCAAAGTGGTAGCAGGCTGTGTAGAATGACACAGTTACTTTCTACCAAGAGTCTTGTCACTTCCCCCTACCAATGTGTTCCGCCTGGTTGACCAGAATTCTGCCTAAGGCAACGGTTCCTCTAAATACTTCCCCTACTTTCTGAAAGAAAACAAGATCAGCAAGAAATGAAGAACTGGCCAGAGTCTGAGAGTTAAGTTTGTCAAGACTTTCTACTGTTATCTGTGCATCTTGGAGCCCCTAAAGAAAATAAGAGAGGCATTTCAAATCAGTGAGAAGATAGAGTCAACAATAAATGACTTTAGGAGATCCAGAAAAATAGACTTTTTTAAAAAATAATTTTTATTATTTCTTGTGCTTGCATTGCTCTATTTATTTTAGGATATTGACATTGCATCTCAATCTGTATTTCACACCACACTCGCCACCAAAGTTCTAGTGTCCTTTACAATGACCTTGCTCCCTCCTTCCTTCCCTCCCCTCTTCCACCCACTGGTAACCACAGTCTTGGGTCTTGTGAATTTTGTTGGAATGTGTCTGTTTGTTCGTTCTGTTTCTTTATATTCCACATATGAGTGATACCATCCTGTACTTTTTTTTTTCTAACTTATTTTGCTTATCATAATCCCCTACAGTTCTAACCAGATTGTTGCAAAGGTCACAATTTCATCTTTTTAACAAATGCATAGAATTCCATTGAATATCTAGACCACGGGTTCTTTATCCAGTCATCTTTGGGTAGGCATTTAGGTTGTTTTCATGTCTTGGCTCTTAACTGTGCTGCAATGAAGAGGGGTACAGATGTTTTTCCTGATTAGAGATCTTATATTCTCTGGAGATATGCCTACAAGTGGGATTGCTGGATTGAATAGTAGATTCAGCTTGCTTTTCTTTCTTTGAGTTATCTCTGTGTTGTTTTCCAAAGAAGATACATTAATTTATATTCCCACCAACAGTATAGGAGGGTTACTTTTTCTTCACACCCTCTCCAACACTTGTATCTAGTCTTTTTTTATGTAGGCCATTCTCACTAGAGTGAGGTGGTACCTCATTGTGGTTTTTATTTGCATTTCTCTGATCATGAGTGTTGCAGACATTTTTTTCATGTGTCTGTAAGACATTTGTGTGCCTTTTTAAAATAGATTCCCATTCAGTTCTTCTACCCATTTTTTAAGGAAAGGAATAAGCAGGAATGAAGACAAGTAGGCAGGCAGGAAGAGAGAGGATTTATATATTTATTTATTTTTATTCAGTTGCTCATCTTAGTTGTTTCCCTAGGCCTGGGTCTCGAATGGGGGGCCTTGGAGGTATGTGGTCTGTGCTCATTGAACTCCACTACTAGATCACCAGGGTATATCTTCTTCTATTGTTACAAAGTAGCCAACAAGAGCAAAGAGACATGCCAGAAATTATTATTAATATGATTAATAATAGACACAATCATGGCTTCCATAGTCACATTTTTAACATTTTTCCATTATACAAGGTATAATCTGCAATTCTCCTAGAGCCCCCAGGTGTGTCAGGAAATGTGCACAAGTGGTCTAAAGTTGAGGTCAGTTTGCATAAGTAAAGGTGACACCCTAAACATCTTAAGCTGTTCTGTTCACATTTAGCTTCTTCCTAGGTCTCAGCAGACTCACCAAAACCCCTCCAGCCAAGGTCCCACTGGGTGGGTCCAAGGTTTCTGTTTCTCTGCCAGAGGATTATGTAGAAAGCGGGACCCCGGGGCTCTGTGGTCGTTAGAGTAACCCAGTAAAATCTATTTTTTGAGTGGGTGATGTAATTTTTTTGTTGCTGAGTTATATGTGTTCTTTATATCTTCTGGAAATTAAGTTCTTATCCTGTGGATTGCCTTTCTGTTTTAGTGATTTTTTTCTTTGGCTATACAACTTTTTAGTCTAATATATCCCAACTGTTGAGTTTTACTTTAGTTCCTTTGGCTGTAGTGTCCTTTCCCCCAGAGACATCTTCGAGGTTGACATAGAAGCATTTTTCCAACATTTTCCTCTAGGTATTTTATGACTTTTAGTCTTATGTCCATGTCTTGGATCCATTTTCAGTTGACTTTTATGTATGGCACTAATGAGCAATCAAGTTTCATTACTTCCCTGGTGTCTGTCTAGTTTTCCCAGACCATTTGTTGAATAGACTTTCCTTCCTCTGTTATATGCTCTTGGCTCCTTTGGATTAATTGTCCATTTTTGGGCTCTGATTTTATTCCGCTGATCGGTGTATCTTCTTTTTTTGTTCTAGTATCATATTGCTTGATGATGCTAGCTCTATAGTATTGTTTGAAGTCAGGGAGTATAATTCCTCTAGAATTTTTTTTTTCTAAAGATAACTTTGGCTAATCAAGGATTTTTGGAGTTCCATACAAACTTCAGTGTTGTTTTCTCAATTCGCTTGAAAAATGTCCCTGGAATATTGATGGAAATTGCACTAAATCTGTGTATTTCTTAGGGGTAGAGTGGCCATTTTAACTAAGTGAGTTCTTCCAATCCATAAGCATGGAATGTTCTTCTATTTCTTTGTGTCTTCATCTATTTCCTTTGTCAAAATTTTGTAGTTTTTATTGTAGAGGTCTTTCACCTCCTTTGTTAAGTTTATTCTATGGTAGCTTATCTTTTTTGGCGCAATTATGAATGGGATTTGTTTCTTAACTTCTGTTTCCTCTACTTCACTGTTTGCATACAGGAATGTTACTGATGTGTGTGTTGATTTTCTATCCTACCACTTTGCTGTGTTCATTTATTGTGTCTAGCAGCTTTTTAATGGCGTCTTTAGGATTATCTAGGTACAATATTATGTTATCACCCCCATGTAGTCAGAGAAGGTGCTTTCTATAATTTCAGTCCTGCTGAATTTTCTGAGGCTTGTTTTGTGTCCCAGGATATGTTCTGTCCTGGAAAATGTTCATGTTCCTTTGAGAAGAAGGTATATTCTTTTTTGTTGGAGTCGAGCACTGTGTTAGGTCCATATGAGCGATGGCTTCATTTAGAGCCCTTATTTCTTTGTTGATTTCCTGCCTGAATGATGTATCTATTGGTGTAAGTGGCATATTGAAGTCCCCTACTCCTGTTGTGTTACTGTCAATGTCCACCTTTAGTTCTGTCAGTGTTTGCTTTATATATTTAGATGGTCTGACATCAAGTGCATATATATAATGATAGTTACTTCTTGTTAGTGGATTACCCTGGCCCAACCATAATGTAGTGTCCATGCATGCCTCTTGATCATCTATTTGGGTGGAAATTTATCTTGTCTAACATTAGTATTGCAGTTCCTGCTCTCTTTTCATCACCATTGCTTTGATATATTTTTCCACAAGCCTTTTAACCCATGTTTGTCTTTGGATTCCTTGTGAGTTTATCACAGGCATAAAATAGGTGAGTCCTACTATTTGATCTATCCAGCCACTCTGTGAACTTGGGTGAGCTTAAGTCATTCACATGTAGGATGATGATTGACATGCAGGGCTTTCCTTCTGTCATTTGAGTCTTATTTTTTGTGTCTATTGCTTTATTCTCCCAGTTGCTTGTTTGTTTTTCCCTCTGGATTTTCGTTGCCAATTCTTTCAGTTTTGTCTTTTTTCCAGCTATGTATCTCTTTAGCATTGGGTTTTGTGGACACCACATGTGGATTGCCTCTATCTTTATTGCTCCATGGTAGCCTTTTAAAATATCATGCCATATCATATTTATATGTTCATACAGATTCCATGTTTTTCTTTCCCCTTTAGCAGTGTTCTCTTCTGTTGGTCCCATATATTTTTCTGCTGTTATACTGTTTATCACCATTCTTGGGGGTTGGTGACTCTGTTTTTATGTTCTCTGTTGTAGAGCCCCTTTCAAGATTTTTCGGTGCGTCCTGTGGAGTAACGGTTAGGTCCACCACCTCCAGCCAAGTGCAGCTCGCATACATCTCAAGAACCAGGTTTGCATCCCAGGGCTGGGGGGAGCAACCAAAAATTACAATCAAGTGAAAATAAATGAAAAGGCTTCTTCCTCCTCTCTCGCCCTACTTACACCTTCCTTAAAAAAAAAGAAATACTTCTTGAAAGGTAGACATGGTGATGGGAAAATACGTTAACTTTTGTTTAGTATTGAAGACTTCATTTCTCCATTATATTTGAAGCATCATTTTGCAGGGTATTTGGGAATAGTCGCTGTTATCTTTTAGTACTTTGACTATGTTGCTCCACTCTCTTCTGGCCTAGAGAATTTCCACTGAGAAGTCTGATGATAGCCTAATGGGTATAGGAGGAAGAAGCATCCTTATTTTTGTTTTTATTTAGTTGTTCAAACTGTTTGCCTACCCCCCGGCCTGGAACTTGAACCCAGGGGTATGTGGCTTGCTCCTTTGGAGACAAGTGACTTAACTGCTGTCCCACCGAGGCATGCCAATTTGTAAACCTTTGTATGTTATGTTTCTCTTTTCTCTAGCAACCTTAAGAAATTTTCCTTCATCACAAGCTTTTCCTAGTTTTACTGTGATATGTCTGAGGCAGGCCTTTTACATTTACTACCATAAGATAAGCAATTATACTTCTCTGTATCCATCTGAAGAACAGGAAAACATGAATTCAAAAAGTGATATATACCGCTATGTTCATTGCAGCACTATTTACTATAATCAAGATGTGGAAACCACCTAAGCGCCCATCAGTGGATGAATGGATACAGATGCAGTCTCTATACACAATGGAATTACTCAGTTATTTTCAAAAATTGAAATTTTGCCATCTTGACAACATGGAGAGAACTTGAGGGGGTTATGCCAGGGGAAATAAATCTGAAAGAGAAAGACATATACTGTATGATTTCACTCCTATGTGGACTATAAAGAAACAAAGCTAAGAACAAACAAAACAAAGCAAAAGCAAACCCTTAGATTCTGACTAAAGAGAAGGTATTGGAAGTGGAAGGAACAGGTAAAGGGGGTCAGTTGGATGGCAGTGGATCACTCCTAAAGTTTGGTGGTGAGTGTGACGTGGATGTACAATGGTTGGGGTGTGAAGCTGCACCCCTAAAACTCACAGAATGTTGTAAACTGAAGCTACCTCAACTCTCTCTGTTTGTTTTCCCTTTCTCCAGTTCCAGGTTTCAAACCTGGCTCCTTGAATATTACATGGCCTCAACCCTAGCTGCTGAGCACAGGGGTGCTCCTTAATAATGTATTTTTAAAGGAAAAGACAGTAACTCAAGAGTGAGACAAAGCTGACAAAGGGCAAGAATGAGTAGTTTAAGGGAAAAAAAATTCAGGTGGTTCATAAACGTGTGAAGAGATGTTCAACCCCCCCAATAAAGGAATTCAGCGATTTGCCAGTGTTCACCCATGAGATGACAAAGATTGAAGAGCTTGACAAAAGACAAGGTCAAAAAGGAAGTTTACAAACAGGTTAAAAGTACACATCATTAATGTGAGCATATGTTGGCACGACTTCTGTGGAAGAAAATTATGAAGTAACTGTCACAACTTAGAAATGAAAAACAAAAATTCCTTTGACCTAGGAACTCTAGTTTGAAAACTTGTACTAGTTATTCTCTCAAATCTTGGTGCATGCCCTGGTGGAGTAGTGGTTAGGCCCACCACCTCTGGCTGAGTGCAGTCCACATGCATCCCAAGGACCCAGGTTCAGGGTCCAGTGCTGGGGACAGGGGTAGAAGGGATGAGCGGGGTGGGGGTTGTGGTATGGAGGGGGTGGGAGGTGACAACCAAGATGAGCTACTAGATTAAAATAAAGTGCTTCTTCTTCCTCTCCCTGTCTGCCTGCCCATTCACCTTCATGCCTACCAGCACTTTTCCTTTAAAAAAGAAAATTTGAATAAAGATATTTGCTCAAAGTTTTTCATTGCTTATTGCTTGCAATAGCAAAAATATAAAGGGAAATAATTTTTACCAATCAATGGGAAAGAGTTCATTGTATTGTAGAACTTTTGTATTGGAATATCACAGTCATTTTTTAATGAAGGTAGATTTTTATGAGATTTATTTTTGTTAGGTTAGTGGGGTTCCTTATATTCCACATAGAAGTAGAATCAGACAGTATTTGCCTTTTTCTTTCTGATTTATTTCACTTAGCATGATCCCCCTTAAGTTCCATCTCCGTTGTCAAAATGGCAAGCATTTTATAAGCTCTGACTAAATTTTCCAAGATAAATTATTGGAGGTGTACAAGTCTGCATGCGATACACTGTGTTATTTATAAAGAATCAAGAATGAGAGAGAGAGAGAAAGAGAGAGGCTATAAACAGAATATGTCTGGAAATTATACAAGAAAGAGCGTAGTAATCACATCTAGAGATGCAAGTAAAAGAGAAACTTCACTTTCATCACATTGCTACTCTTTGAATTTTACTATGTTGTTTTTATAAAATATTTCAATGAAAAATATCAATAAGATGGAGATGCCTAGGGGGAGGGGGGGAAATCAAAGTAAAATTCATCCATAATCCTAACATTAAAAAAATTAAAAAGAAAGAAAGAAAATCCCCTCCTGAGTTAATCAATGACAAGTATTGGATTCCATTTCCTCCAGAACTGTTTCTTTGTTTAGATAAATGTGGCCAGATCATTTTTTGGCTTCATTGATGGCTTTTTAGACACTTTTCCACTGTCTTTCCTCACCCAAGCAAAAGGCGAAAACGCATCTTTGAAATCCCGTGTGGGAGAGGAGGTTTGTCACAGTCTGTAAAAGGAACGTCTCAGCCTTCCTGACTTTTGCTCCAAAAAGCTAAGCCCATAGGAGAACTTAGAGGCGATGGAAAGATCTAGAAGGATTTGGGGGTAGGGGGAGATTGGCGTCTAATTTTCAGAAATAAAACGCACCGAACAAGACAAAGACGGTTCTTTCCTATTTTACTCTGGTATAAGGTATTTCTGCTCTTGGGTACATATGGCGGTCTCGCCGAGGGCAGACAACAGACCATGCTATTTGGATTCTTTGGAAGCAATTATGATTTGGAACAGGGAGGGGAGGAAGGAGCAGGAAAGAATGAGGAGGAGGAAAGAAGAACTTAAAGCAGATCTAACTGGCAAAAAACACCAGCTAGAGGAGGGGAGCTGAGTAATAATGTGATCAGATAAGAAAATGAGCAGGAGACACAATTTTCATCAGTGTAAAGAACATGAGAAGGAAATTCACAGAAAAAGCAAATACAACTGGCTTATAAACAGTAGAAAGCATTTGCTCTCACACACACTTAAGGGCATGCAAATTAAAACAAAAACGAGCCGCCGGTTTTCCCGGTCCGACCGGCAGACACAGGCCGATGCCTCCGCGCACTAGAAAAGCGCGCCCCCTTCTGGGCAGACGCGCCCGGTGCCGGGTGACCGGGGCGCGACCTGGTTTTCTGTCCTCCTTGCTGGCGACTAGGATCTTTGGCAAACAGACTTGGATGCCGAGCAAAACCTCAGACGACCAGCACCCGGCAGCGAGGTGAGCAGCCAGGGCAGATGCGGCGGTCTGCCAAGCGGGAGGCCCGCCTTCCTCCCCAGCCTGCGGGCTTCACTGCTCTCCGCCTAAACCCCGAGCTCCACTGTGACCCGGCGCTTGGGGAGCTGCGGTCTAGACAATTCCAGAGAAAGAGGACCTGCGGGACCGCCCTCCCCATAACTGGCCTGTAACACAAACGTCCTTTTTTTTTCTTTTTAAATTTATTGTAAGATGTTTAAATGAGAACGGCTTCAAGATCTGTTTGGAGGAAAAAAAGACAACATGTCTCCTATCCCACGACTGAACAATCCAGAGATCCGGCTGCCCAGGTCCCCAAGGACTTGGTTCTGGCTCCCTGAAATAATCCAGAAGTTTCTTTGCACCCACTCTTCTAGGACAACCGCTCCCCCTCTTTTGATAAGGTCCGCGCTGTGGCGGACCAAAGCCGTAGGCAATTCGTGCCAAGGAAAAAGCAGGCGTCCACGTCCAGCCTTTACAGCCTGCGTGCGTTCTGGCCACAGAGGTGCAGGCCTGCCCTCTGGTGGCAGCTTCTAGAAATGACCACATACTGAGCCCCAGAGGGGAGGTGCCTTCTGCAGGGAAATACTTGTTAAGTGCTTGGAACCCTCCGGCGCAGGCTGCGCACTGTGTGTCTGCGGGGTGCGGGGAGGAATGTTTGGTTAACTGCGTTGGCCACGGGGTGACACCCACCTGAATTCAGATTTCAACTCCGCCACAAACCAGTTGTGAAGCTTTGACGTGTTCGTTTGCTAGATCGGCTGTTAACAAGGTACCGCAAACTGGTGCTTTATTAAAATCATTTTCAAACCTAAATGTATGGTTTTACGTCTCTGGAGGCTAGAAGTCTGAAATCCAGGTGCTGGCAGGACCCTGATCCTCGGATACCTGCAGGAATGCTTCTTTACCTCGTCCTAACTTCCAGTGGTTCCCAGCCACCCTGGGTGTCCCTTGGCATACAGGTGCATCTGTCCTGCTGTCTGTCTTCATGACATGTCCTCCCTGAGTCTCCTCATGTCATCTCTCTGTGGATGTCTGGGCCTCAGTAGGCTGACCATACGTTCTGTTTTAAATGGGACAGTACCTTTATATTTTCCTGTTTCCTAACCAGCCTGTAATATAAATGTCAATTTTATCCCATTTTTTATTAAACCAGGGCCATCTTTAACTGAGTAAAATGGGCAATTGAGTTTCCCCAGACGCAGTCTGTTGAGGGGGCCCCAAAGCAGCTACTCCTTTTGTCCCACATTAAAGACGACCCTTGTTGGCACTGACTGTGGCAAGCTGTGACTGCTACTGCTGTTCCCATCCCTGTGAGGAAACAGGACCCGTGGGAAGAGGATTCCCCCCCAACCCCATTTTTTCAAAGGGAGCAGAACACCTGCAGCGTGGTCAAGCCACAGATAAGTACATGGGGGCTATCCCTGGCCCTGTGAGGGTTATCCCTGGCACCGTGGGGTGATCTCTGGCACCGTGGGGGTTATCCCTGGCTCTGTGAGGGTTATCCCTGGCCCTGTGAGGGTTATCCCTGGCACTGTGGGGCTATCTCTGGCACTGGGGGGTTATTGGGCATTTTTGGCACTGGGATGGTTATAGAAAGATGTTTTAGAGAGGGGCTTATAGAGACGCCAAATTTGTTTTTTGCCTAAGGTGCCAAAATTCCTTCCTCCAACCCTGGCTGTATGAAAGCCCACAGGATCACATGTCCTAGCAATCACTGGCATCACATAGCACCTACTTGTTGCTGGCCTGACTGCTTTGCTCCTGCTTATATTGTCCCAACTACTCCCCTCCCCTGAGTCATCAGCTCATAACCCCGTCCACTTTTGTCTCAAGGAAATATCGTCAACCTAGGTCTGGGTCTGCCTGTCCCCATTTTGTAAGGACACCTGTCCTATTGGACTACAGTAAACCCTCCTCATGCATGACCTCATCATAACTGATTACATCTGCAGTGACCTTAATTCCAAATAAGGTTACATTCCGAGGTCCTGGGGTCAGGATGCCAACATATTTTTTTTTTTTTCTCTTGCTTTAAAATCGTTGGTATCCTACATATAACAGGCAGAAGTCCTCTGGACAGAACAGAGTTCTTTATGTGGAAACCTCTTGGAATAAAGATGTATATGCTAATAAGTGACATTTGAAGTAGAGTCTTAATATTTGACAAAATGTCTATACAAAGAAACAAATGTAGAAACACATCACTGCTACATTCAGACAATGTGAAACATCTACTCAGAAATCTCAGTATAGTGACTGTAGTTCTCTAGCTTTAATTACCTAGTTTCTTAGTATGTTCCTTCACCACCCAGGTCTCAGTTTCTCCAAGTGTAACGTGGGCATAACCATAGCTGTCCCATAGATCAACTTCTCCAGACACAGAAAACTACAGCTCAAATTGGGAGCTTCAGAGCACAAAATTTGTGTCCAGGAAATTTCTGGAAGGCTGCCCAAGAAATGTACAGTGTTAGCTCTGAGGAGCAGAGTTGTGGGTTTGGAGGACAAAGATATGTTTTGCCTTTCCCATTAAATCCCTTAGGTTCTGCTTGAATTGCTTTTACAGAGACATGATTTATCTTTATAATTTAATAGCACAAAGAAACAGAAACAAGCCACAATTGCATTTGCCTGGCTAGGCTGTTGTGAGGGTTGAAGACATGTGGAGTGTCTGCCCTTGACCTTGTCCATACTTCATGGCTGGGGACGGGGCAAGTTTGCATGGAGGTTTTCACCAAAGCATTCATTGTAATGGACAAAAACTGGAAACTAGCTAATTAATCAACTAATGGGAAAGATTTATTCAGGTAATTACAGTACAGCCACTTGATATATTATTAACTAGCATTAAGAAGGTTACAACAAGTTCATAATAACAAGAAAAAATGGGCATGATATCAGGTAAAGGGGGAAATTACCAGAAGGATACAAAATTCGAGCTTGAGAACCGATTTTTTTTAAATCATGTGAAATGGCATAACCAATGTGGCTTTGCAAGTATAACAGAATTATGAGTGACTTCTTGCTTCCTTCTTTTTTTTCTTTTTACTTGCTAAGAGTTTCCTTTTTTTCTTTAAGGAACATGGCCTATTTTTACCACCAGGAAAAAAAAGAATCACTAAAAGAAGAAAAAGGATTCGAAATGTAACTTTACTTACAGTCTATTTTTAAATAATATATGGCACCGCCAGGTGGAGTAGCGATTTAGTACACTAGATATAGCCCACATACATCCCAAAGTCCCTCATTCGTGTTCCAGGGCTGGCGGGAACAACGAAGATGAACAACTAAATAAAATATATAAAGTGCTTCTCCCTCCTCTCTCTTCCTGCCTGTACCTTTCCTTTAAAAAAAATAAAATAAAAATAAGATAAAATATGTGTTTAAATAAAATTGCATAAAATGTTATTTTTAAAAGCTTTTATTTAAATAAAATAATATAAAATTTTAAATATGTGTTTCCTATTTTATTGAATCCTTTATACAGCTCTCCTGTCCAGGTGAATAATCACCCTCCCCATGTTACAGAAGCCTGTTTTTCCCAAGAGAACCTCGCCGACATCAATGCAGAAAGTTTTCAAATCTGCCGTGATGATGCCACACATTGTTAGCTCTTTCCCAATATTTCCTGCTTCCTTCTAGTTCCACCAGCTCTATTTTCATCATTGTTACATCTCTTTCCATCAAAACTCTCCTCTCTTTCTTTGACCCAAGAAGACTGAGTATAAGAGACAGCGTCCATTTCCCCGGTTCCATGTTCCATCTTGATAGCAGTTGCTTTGATGTTCCTGCCACCCTAGGCCTTCTCTGGACAAGCCCAGAGACATCTGCTTCTGTAGTTATTATTTGAGATATCAACGTCCTTTAGAAAGCAACTTGACTCTTCCCTTAGTCATGTTCCTAGACCTGAAAAGTTGGGCTCTTCTTGAGGGTTTTCCCACGGGTAACACCTCTTTACTCTTTCCAATGGGAGCTCTCATTCGATATAATTCCCAGTGCTGTGACCCAGGCCCAGGGGGAGCTCAAATGCCTTCTTTGACTTCATTCTCCATCTCCACCCTGTACTCCCAGCTCACATGAAAACACCACCTATTAGCCAGCATCTAAGTTCTAGCTTCCTCCCTTACCCATCAAGAACCATCTCCCTCTGAAATATTTGTGTAAAATCTTAAGACTTTGTTAAGAAAATGAAAATAGAGACAATATACTTGAAAGAAAATATTTGTAGCCAAGGACTAGTATCTACAATATCTAAAGAACTTTCAAAACTTAACCCTTTAAAATAAAAAAAAACACAAAAATCAAATTAGAAAATAGGCAAAAGATACGGACAGACGTTTTCCTGAAGACTTTATGCAGATGGCACATGAAATGATGTTCACTTTCATTAGCCATGAGGGAAATGCAAATTAAACCTAGAGTAAGAAATCACCTCACACCTATCAGAATGACTAAAATAAAAACTAGGAACCGCACCAAATGTTTGCAAGGAGGTAAAAAAAAAAAAAAAAAAAAAAAAAAAAAAAAAAAAAAAAAAAAAAAAAAAAAAAAAAAAAAAAAAAAAAAAAAAAAAAAAAAAAAAAAAAAAAAAAAAAAAAAAAAAAAAAAAAAAACACGTATTGCTAGAGAGAATGTAAAATCTTGTAGCTACTCAGGAACACAGTTTGGTAATTCCTTTAAAAAACTAAGTATGCAATTGCCCTCTGGGGTTCATCCCTCTGAAAGGAAGTTTCATGTTCACACCAAAATCTCTACATGAATGTTTACAGTAGCTTTACTGGTCCTAGCCAAGAACCGGAAACGAAATGTGCTTCTCTGGATAGATGGCGGAACCAACCATGCGACCGCCATATTGTGGGACACCACCCAGTGGTTAAAAAAAAGAACACACCACTGATAGATGCAATGACATGGATGAGTCTCCAGAAAATGGTGCTGAGTGCGGGGGGGACAAAAAGTCAACTCAGAAGCTGACACACTATGTGATTCTATTTATACAACATTCTTGAATGATAAAATTATAGGACTGGAGTGCAGACTAGTGGTTACAGGGATTAAGCAGGCGTTGGTGGGGGGAAGATGAGCGTGACTATAAAAGGGCACCATGAGGGGATGAGAGGTCCTCATGGTGATGGGAATGTTCTGTATCTAGCGGTGTCAATATTCCGGTTGTGATATTGTACTATTATGTCACAAAATGCTACCCTTGAGAAAAACAGAGTAAATGATCCATGAGATCATGCTGTGTTTTTTTTCTTACAACGGTGGGTAAATCTGCCATTATGTCAAAACACAATGCTTAGTTTTCACAAAGGGGGAATGACAACCTATAAAGGAGAAACATAAAACTGGCTGTTAAATATGACTCGCTAATACTTGTATAGTATTGCCAAGGTGTGACCCATAGGGGCTGCTAGGTATTTCAAATGACTAATTTAATCTTCTTAAGCCCTTTGGAGCAGTTCTACAGTCCTGTGCCAAACAATGTTTTAGTCAACAGACCACCTATAAGATGGAGTTTCCTACTAGACCCAGCCTGGGTGTGTACTGAGATATCCAGTCTGGGTTTGTGTAATTACTCTCTATGATGTCCGTCCAACAATGAGATCTAATGACACACATTTCTCAGAACATATTCCCATCATTGGGTGATGCCTGACTGTATTGTCCTATTTTACAGATGAGAAAGCTGAAGTAAAGCTAAGTTTCTCAAGGTAACATAGTATGTGGTGGACATGGAATCTGAACCTAATCGTTCTGATCCTAGAGTCCCTGATTATAGCCACTCTTCTAGCTAAAGCTCAGGTCTTTCCATAGAAATACACTCCAGTTGCTCACCTTCCTCCTCTGACCTCATATTATCCTCCTTCTCATGCCTCTGGGGTTTTTTTTGTTGTTGTTTTTGTGTTCAGAACTTCAGTCTACATCTCCATCTCTCTTTTTAGGGAAATTTTCAGCAACAAAAAACAGAACCTACCAATTCATCTGGCTTTAAACATTGAAGGAATGCAATTATCTCCATAAAAAACTAAGACAGATTCAGACCTGGTTGATTCAGCTGTTCAATGATATTGGTAAAGTTTAGCT